>ATSW01066564.1:0-13172 GCA_000444245.1 Botryllus schlosseri | reverse complement strand
ATACGCTATGATATATGTTCATTTGCGAAATAATTTTGAGCCCTATTCAAGCTCGGCCCCTCTCCAATTGGGCGGTTTGTGTTGCCCCAGTTACGGTCCTGTACAAAATGAATGAATCGAAAACCAATGATCAAACTGCGCGGCTCAGCGATGAGTTGGCTCGTATCTGTTCTGTGTACTTGTCGCTCGCATATCGTCAAATTAGACGTCTTGAACTTTAAGTCAAATCGAACATGTTTCCAGCCCTAATGTCACCTCAGGAAGTTATCAATCAGTTTAAAATTAGATGTTTAATTATTTTATCAATGAACAAGCCTTCAACATTGCATCTTGAAATTAAAGTATAAAATTCAAATATGCTTGGCGGACCGGCAGGAATGTCGTCGCGGACCGGCACCGGTCCGCGGACCGCCGGTTGAGAACCACAGCCCCAGACCACCAAATCTCCCCATTGGGACGTATCGCCCACGTTGGGAATCACTGCATCAAGACATATGCCATAAAACCTTGGCCAAAAATGACCGTTTCTAGTTGGCCAAAGTTCTCAATATTGATATGTCCTGTTTCGAAATGGTCGGCACCGAATATATCGTCTCGTCGTTGCAATCTTGGCCCGGTACTACAGAAGTGGCCAACAGAGAAAAATATGGCACACCAATTTGAAATTGGGCACGCTATACAGAACTTTCACAGAACTGCAAATTGGTGTCCACGCCTTATATATTCCATACATGCTAGTAAATACGTAACACGCTGACATTAAATACAATCATGAGGAGGCGGGAGGCTCGGGTCGCGAGAGATTTGAGACGGTCCGAAAAGTTTATGAAACCTTGTCGTACGTCACAATCAACCCACATCGGTGACGTCATATTTGCAGTGCAACGCACTTTACTCCGTGCCGCTGGTGTACGTTCAGGGATATCTAGATAAGATCATATTTCAGGAATTAGACCACGCTACACTCTTAGCGGAAAGATTGTGTATTTCCATGCGTGTACCACCTCTGATATACGGGTGTTAATATACATCCATAGCACACGAAACAAGAACTTAACTCAGACTCGAGTACAACGTTTTATTCCAAATGATGCATTTGCGTAGGTGCCTAGGAAGATATGCACGTAGGTATGTAGGATTTACGACCGCGATGTAATTCTTAGTAAGGTTCTGTCACCGGCCCTTAGGATGTGAATAAACTAAGACTGTAGTTTTGTAGGTGTAGAGATTGACGAAGTTGAATATAGACAGTAAAGTCAATTTCATCGTCAAAATACTGGCTCAATCTGAACTTTTTAATCGAGTACAACTGAAATTGACGCGTCTGGAGTCATGGCTTGAATCGAGTACCATTTTCTGAATGACCTGACGTGAGTCACTCCACTGAAATGAATTGACTTGACTTGAATTCGACGCATGCATATTACTGAATGATTCATACTTGAGCGCGAATTTTTGTTATATATTTCAAGTTATCAACTATTCTGCCTCGCAAAACCTCTCGATCAATAGGCATGCTATACCTCTCTATTCAGGTGATTCGACTCAAGTTTACGTTTTAGATGTGGTAGGTTCGATCAGCATGTGGCGACATCTCATATAATGGAAACGACATCGGAATTCTAGGAAAATCCACAATAACTGTTTTCACGGGCACTAAAATATCATTAAATCCATGACTAAATATATTCAATCAGATTGATAAGAATGGAAGTTTTTTTTTATCTTGACAATTTCGAAGAAATCTGATCACGATTTATTATTTTCTCAACAAAAATTTTTCTTTCACATGAACATGTAATCGGCTCTGCCTCAATAGCATAAAGTTTGCATCCATCCTGCATTGCTTTGTCATGAAATTATGCCCCAAATGGCACTTTGGATAGCGGATACCTTATTAACAGCATTCTCATTTCATTATACACATAAAAGAGTATATTACAGCAGACCCGCAGACTCATGTAGACAACGAGTCACGTATTGTACTACCCCGGGAGGATCTAGGTTAAAACCAACCATACCTGACTATGGAAACATCAACTTCTCAACCTCTCTCATACTCGGAGACTTATGGTTAGCTTTCAAGGTTACAGAATATTCCAAAGACTAGTCACTAGTGCATTAGACAATGAATTCATGCCGCGCACAATGTGTGCAATATTTTCAACACAGACCTGCACAAATTGCTGCATTTTCAATAATCGCAACTACAATTAGGCTACTACTACAACTACTCAATTTTCGAAACTAGCAACTAGAACTAAATATAGAACTACTCACTTTTCAAACCATGCAGCCATACTAGAAGTAGAACTAATCTCTTATCGAAGCCCGCAGCTAGAACTAGATCTAGCTAGAACTAACGACCTTGCAAAATTAATGCACCGCAGAATATAGAGCAAAATTTTGACTTGACCCGCGAACCTATTCACTGCTTCCCATTCTCCGAAAAAATAATTTCATTTTACTAGGCAACACAATGATTTTTAATCTATCGGAAATATTATACACAGAATCGTCATTTCGAAAGGAACTGTTTCGAGTTTGAAATGGGACATATTTCGACCCCCAAACCCCACCCGCTGGCTACGCCACTGTCAGCAGTGATGGCTTTGAGCTACCAATGGCTGCATGGATCATTCAACAGAACACCGGTATCTCGAATCTCGCAAAACGACAATTGCATTCTAGTTGTTTGGCAACTAATATTTCTTCAAATGTGAAACCAGAACTAGAACTATAGAACTACTCACTTTTCAATATCCGCATTTAGAAATAGAACCACTCACTTTTCAAAATCCGAAACTAGAACTAGAACTAGAACTACTCAGTTTTTAAAATCTGCAACCGGAAATAGGAGTAGAACTACTCAAAACACCGTTAGTTATAGTTGAACGGCAACTAACTAAACGAGTAATGTGTACAAGCTTTTTTCAACAGTTTGAGTATGACTTAACCCGCAAGTAATATAAAATGAATTAGTAGGCTATTTCAACAAATACGAATCCAAGCTGCATCGTAAATTAAATTCGAGTAGATTTCATACTCGAAATACTGGTACGCTATATGATCCATTTTTCCAGCGACAAATGATATTGACATGCTTTTATAGATAAACATTGTTTGGTCAAATTCTACACTGGTTTCTGAAGATTATCCCTTGCGCGTGTGCTATTATGTGTATGGTAGTTTTAGAATATATCAGGCAAAATGGTCATGTTTCATCATAGGATACGTATCAGGGTACAAGTAGCACCCATTCCCGATTCCATAAACAAGATTCTATAATCGTAATCGTGCTATCTTCCCAATGTAAAATATACCGCATAGCAAGCTATCTGGAAGGCAGGGTTAGCCTGACTAATGCTGACTATTAGCTTCTCATAATACTCACGGTCAGATAGCCTACCGATATCGTCGCTAATACCGCTAACATGCATGGCGAGCTTTTTCATCGATCTTGCAAGTACCGCGACGATGCATGAAACAGACTGAAGCCGGATGTAATTAAATGCTAAACCCCATGCATGAATCGCGTGAACGCGCTGCGCGTATATAGCTGTGAAAATGCTGATTAATCAATGGTCAGTTCCCTGAACAATGAATACTCTTTATAGTGATATACGTGTGGCGATCAACCATTTTCAAAGTGATCTTTTTATATTGTGTTGTGCCTACAATTGTTGCAGTTTACTTTTATTCTCAAGTATATGACATGAGAATCATATTAAAATCAAAGTTGTACTTTGGACTATGTCCTGTTTGCCGTTAAATTGTTATTGCAAACACTATATATATATAAATTCATTCGCAAAAACATTAAATATTGCACCGCGTGTTCACTTGACATACTAAATCACATGATCCAACATGCACTCATTAGTAACTATTTCTGCTGTACTAAAATGACTACCAATAAAATCTGTAATTACAACATAACGTTACAGATTTGCACTTTGCCGTGCATGGGCTACTCGAAACAATGCATTAAATAATGCTAGGAGGTATCTGGCTACAAACATTGTCCATAAAAGGGGAAACAGTAAATAAAATCTTATGTAGATGGTTAATGAGGCGGCAATATCGTGATCTCAATCAAAACAGTTGCAAAGTATGGATAGAGTTGTCTCGACGATATTAAATCAACGCATGTCATAGGGAGGTATTTGAAAGCCAACGTCATCTTCTCAAAACCTTTTTATACCTATATTCAAACGAACTTCATACTAGTGAATTTGGTCATCCACCACCGGCGACTTCCACGCCGTAATCGACTCTGCAAACAGTATTTTAATATGACAGAGAGAGATATGATATTCTTTTTCGCCTGCACCAGCGACATGCTTTGACGACAGAGTTGCGAGACGGACGTGAGGTTATCTGGTCTGCGTCCCCGTTTTTTTTCTCCTGCGTGTTATCCGTGATTGCCGAGTGCTTAGCAGGATAGCTGCGGATACCAATTTCCGAGTCTTTGGTATGACCTGGACGGGGATCGAAACGATATGCGCATATGCATACCATGAGTGCAAGATGTGCATATGCCGCTGGACAAGGAAGATGCTGATATGGCCATGTGTGACTTTCTAAGTCTTGCACCACCCCTCCATGCTATCCCGTTAATGAATGAGCGCCAAGCGGGGAAGTCATGGATATCTGTTTCACTAGTCAGGTCTTTGGTCTGACCGGGCCGGGGATCAAACCGACGACCTGCCGATCAAGAAGCCGGACGCTTCACCATTACGCTATCTTGTCTTGGTACTCAATAGGGTTGTCCATAATTTGGAAAATCTCAAAAAAGATGCGTATCCATGTCTCATTCTGTAGATTATTGATAAAAACCATCAATGAACCTGCAATAAGCTCATAGGAAAGTCGTTAACATTTGTCTAAATGCGTTTGAAAGTAGCTGCCGTAGAGTGGGCGTGTTAGCGACCATAGAACGGCTTGAAGACTAGTAATCACGAAATCACGTCTCTTTATTGGTTAATCAGTTATGCTTGAATGGTCACGACCACAACGGCTTGCTGATTATGTGCTTATACTAGTTCAAGAAGTTCGCTAACGGCAATGATTCTGTGAGCGCATTGTACGTTGGTGATTTAATAATAAAATGAGACATCTGGTCATTGAATGTTTTAGTGTTAAAACTAGGTACCGATAGCTTTAGTGCAACAATAACCATTGCATGCATGACAGAGGTGAAACAGCTAATGAATGTGAACTTATAGAAGTAAGTATAGATATCAGAAATAGCCTACATATCTGATATGCTTGAGATTACACCATGTGGTTCTGTTTTCTGGGTGCAGGTTAGGCATATTAGACGTCGCCGAAGTGGTGCGGCATACCATGTGATATGGATTCTGGACACAATCCTGTATGCTCAGAAGATATGTGGGCCGACCAGGTAGCTTACATTGGATTTCTGAAGAAGAGTGTAACTACCACACCGCTTCAATACATCATTTTTGTGTCCATGTCTGGTTTGATTCAAGTATTAGTCGTGATGCAGTCTGTAATGATCTAAGATTCATTACGGACATGCTAAGCAATGTAAGCAAACTGTCTTTTTGCTGGTCCTACCAGCATAGTCTGTGCTTATCTTTAGACCTCTTTTCGCGGCATCATTGAGGACTTTGACAGCACTTGCGGGTATGATTCATTATTCTGCAAGAATCTGACAAGTGCCAAGCATAAATGACAGATTCATCCAGCCCTTACAGCATTCAAGACTTCAATTATATACCACGACAACAGGCTAATAAGATCAGACAAAGTAGTGTCAATGTCAAGCTTTATATTTGTATTCAATGATGGTTCATCCCCTCTGAAACTAGAAATTCGTTTGCCACTTGCATAAGCGCCTTTGCAATATTTTTCCACTTGTTTTTGTACTTTCCATCAATGAAATCAAGGCATACGGGCTACAATTGTGTGGTGGCACGCCCATTCTTGAGCAGCTACTTTCAAACGCTTTGACCGAAATCTTAACGGCATTTCTGTAAGCTTCTTTCAGGCCAATTGTTGTTTTTTATCAATAATCTATAGAATGAGACACAATCACGGAGACTTTTTAAGATTTTCCAAATTTTGGACAACCCTATTGTACAAATGTACATGGTCTTATGTATGCGTATTCATAATAGCTATCCATATAAATCGATTGTTACAATTTAGAAAGTAATGCAGGTCGAGCTATCTTAGACCAGTATACTGGTCCGCCGGTCTGAATTAAGTTTGTCGCCATTCGCCACACGACATATCGATCTCCCAGAAAATAGATAAATCCAATCCAAATCCTAATCCGTTCAGAAAAAAATCTCCAATCCTAATCCAATCCAAATCCGACAAAATTTAACAAATCCTGTTTTTTCAAATCCTAATCCTAATCCATGCTTATCTCTGTTAGCGTGTCGTCACTGGCGTAGCAGCATGTGCTGCCGCCCCTGGCTCTCGCTTAAAATGCCGCCCCCTCCCTAAGTAGACAGCAGCAAATTTCGACATATATTGATTTTCAAGCAATCTTGTCAATACAAATAATTTGCCGCATCTCAGCCTTACCGTCTCAACGGTAATAAGGCCAAAAATAATACAGACAAGAAATAGCGAACGAATGTATTGTGCAAATAGCAATCAATAGCCGCCTCAAAACTTGACTTTTCGGGCTTTCACTGAAGCAAAATCAGCGGTAATAACCTCAAATTCAAGTTCTTGAACTTATGGTCTCTTTCTATAGACCGAATGGATATAGCTGATAGCCGACCATCATTCATGGTAGAACGTAAATAAGACTTAATCAGTTTGAGCTTTGAGAAGCTTCTCTCACGGCTTGCAATTGAAACACCAATGGTCAGATAAAGTTTCAGACACGGGCATAAATATGGTGTCGAATCAAGTAGCTTTGAATTAACTATAACCACTGCCCCATACCAGCCTTTTAAATCTGTCAATTTCCACAGTAATTCCAAAAAGTCCACATCGTCGTCATCGGTGCTTTTAAAAGCGCTGGTGAATAAATTGTGACTTTCGCTTTGCAGCAGCGCGTGGGGATTAAAAAATTCAAACATATCATTAAGTGGTGTAGGCTATATGCCGGTAAACCTAGTTTGAGCTTCAAGTTTAGTTGTCACACTTAAATACCCAGGCCTACAGCAGGGTTGTAACCAAGTCACATTGTTCCGAGTCACGAGTCAATCTTACTTTTGTGGTTTTGACTCGAGTCAAGTCGAGTCATTTTCAGTTCATCACCGAGTCGAGTCCGAGTCCAAGTCACCGTTTAAAGGTTCAAGTCCGAGTCATAGTGTTATGACTCGAGTCGAGTCCAAGTCACAGTATTGAAGTCATGTTCAACTCATGTTTTCAATCCTGAATTAGCTTATAGCCTATAGAGAATCAACGAAGTCATTCTACATGCTATCTGATATAGAACCAACGAATTCACATCTGGATACCAGCTGATAGAGAATCATAAGATGCATGTTTATGTAAACGTACAGTTTTTCTTTCACATTATCAGGCGTTTGACAAAAAAAAGGTCAGCTTTCCTGCTCAGCTCCCGAAATAGCAGCCGGAGCGTTACTAATATGAGAGGAAATTTTTGATTAACTACAAATAGAGATTTTCGAATTTTACCGGCCACCTCGTGATATTGCTATATTGTGTAAAAATATGATTCATAGCAAATTTGGCTCAATTCCAAGTCGAAAAAGCGAATTAATTGGAGTGGAATATTTTGGATATGAAAAAATAGTCGGCTTACTACTAGCATATAATTATATTATATTATATTATATGAAATAATTTCTCACCAAAAACACTCTCTTTATTTTCAAATATAAAATTTTCTCCTCTCGTATCATTGATTCTACTTTTTAAAATTAATCCAGATTCAGTGTTCTTTTTATGCAACATAACAATTTTACCAAGTAGCCATGCACCCAGTAAAATAAATAAGTGGTTATTTTTTAACAACCCTATTGTACAAACATCACAGAACGTGCACAATGCACATACCTAACAAAACGTCAAATGGATGGAGTGTATTGTGTGTTTTCACTGACAGCAGATCAAATCAATGATGAGTGACAATTCAAAAATACTGAAGTGGAAAGGAGATCCTCATATATGTTATAGCGGCATGGCCTTAGAATAAATCCACTTCTACTGAAACACGTTCCACTGGTGCACTAGATACAGGAATTGACAAGCATTTTTGAACCACATTGAAGAGCATTGGATACTCACTGTTTCTGGTCGCCCAATATTGCTAAGAATCATCGCCTTGAAATCTACACATGAGCTCATCAGTCTCTTCCAAGTCCTTGACCATCTGAGTCATTTCATTGCCTCTAATTGAACTTTGCTTCGATTGTTTCCTTGTATAATTGAAAAGTCTCGAGTACTTTGATTGCGGAGGATCTATTACCTCTTCATCACAGGATGATTTTGTATAATGCATTGCTACTATATGTGCCATTTTCTGTTGTTTTTACGACGGCATATCTGATATCAGACCAGTGCAACGAAAGCAGTGGCGACAAATAGCGATATCGACAGAATTCGTCATATGCGTTGATCTAGCCAGTACGATTCGCAAATTTCTTCATCTTCAAGTCATATAAAATATGCCGAGTCAATGACTTAGGACGAGTCATGCTTAATGACTCGAGTACAAGTCGAGTCAATCCAAATATTGACTCGAGTCGAGTCGAGTCATTTTCCCTTTTCAAGAAAATGACTCGAGTCAAGTCGAGTCACCAAAAATTCGTGACTCGAGTCTGACTCGAGTCGAGTCATGACTCGAGTCATTACAACCCTGGCCTACAGGCCTACTGCTGAGCCAGCTAAAAGCAGCATAATTGGTCATGGTCAATGGCCATCCTATATAGTTGGCCAGGCCCTCCGAGCGCTCAAATTTAACAATACTGATCTTAATCGAAAGCTATTGTTGATGTGATTCCGGAAATACAATGTAAATACTGGTCTGAAAATCGGTATTGTGCCGAATAATTGCTCGATATAATTTCCATTATCATATGGTCAACTGGTCACTTGGTCAGTGTGTATTGCGGCGCTCCAATTGTTAGGAACAATAGCCTTGACGGCTATTTTGGAGTGGTTCCATTGCCATGTTAACATATTAATTCGTGTTTTCGGAATCAGCGCGACACTAGCTTTCGATTGAGACCAGTTTGATTAAATTTTAGCTCACAGGTCGCCAGCTATAGGACTACCAATCACGCTGCTTTTAGCCGGCTGTGTACACTGTGCAAGTGTGCAGCCTCATTTTGCCGCCTACTTGGAGCCTGCCGCCCCTGGCGCAAAGCCAGAACCGCCAAGTGCCTGCTACGCCACTGCGTGTCGTGTATGGGTATTTCCCATCAGCATGTTTTGATTGGCTTTGTTATATAAATCTAAATTCTTTTGTTAAATATTGAAGTAATCTGTCATGTGATTCGTTCGTATTGACTTCCATGCAGTTCTATAGAAGTGTAGACTATAGACACCGAATATATTATCAAGTCCGTAGTGTATATAACAATACTCAATGTGGAAGAAACAATTGGATTTGGTTCGAAAGTGTGGTGCATTGCAGAATTTTAGTTCCAAATTTATAAAAGGAAAGTCATGTATGTTCAGAATTTTAAATCGTTCGATCCTGCCAACTAGACAAATGAGACCCAGGATCCGATTTTGAGAAAATTGCTCAACCTTCTTCGTTTAGCATTAAAAAACAAACACTTATCATAATTATGCAATAATCTATAATATGGAATGTTTATTATAATAAAATAAGCTTACATTCTATCCCCGAAAGGCATTGTTCAGGCTTGAGTAAAGATATTTGTAAGTCAGAGAGGGGATGCTGGAAGACAGGCTGATCAATCGGGTTCCTTTTCGTAATAAAATACTCATATATTCCGTCGCCCAAGACATTTTTCAGGCTTGACTAAAGATGTATAGAATTCTTCTCTGAGAAGGGCAGTCGCAGCCCTTGCGTTATAATTTAAGGGGCAATGTAGTACATATATGTTATTTATGTCTGCGATCGTGGTGAATTTGGGTACCATGATTTCTCAACGATGTACGTCATGTAATATCCTTCAATATGACGTCATATTTTGACAATAATGTTTCTCTTCTCGCACCAATCCGACTGAAGTTCAGGTACTCCTTGCCTTGACAGATAAAATGTGGCAACTCGATACATGAGCACAAGTACTGCCTGACTATAACGACGAGTTAAAATAACGCGCTCTCACCTGCCCTGGCCAGTCTGCGTCATTCCAAGAATACACGTGTAGCAGGCCCGATGCCAGCACGGCAGCATTCTCGGGTCGTTCAGTGGTTGATAACATATCGGACAGTGGTTTTCTTCGACTATATCGTTTTCCATGGTGCCTGCCTCAAGATTCATATATCGAATAGATGTTCGTCGGTGAGTAGCAAAACTAGAATGCTTCGGGAATAGCTTCTCCTATACTCTTAATCAATGGGAGTAAAAGCAGAACTTAAGTAGTAGCACGTTCCTACCCTGTAGATCACCGAACAATATAACGAGGGAAACCCCTCGTTTTTTATGTTTCGCAATGCGAGCAGAACGGTACACTATTTTGTTTGTCGTCATCATTGTTTTTCTAATCAAAAGGATTGCAACTATACCCTCGACTATGGTTGTATCTAAAACAAATAGTGTTATAAAACACTTTGTCTAAAACAGGAGCCCAAAATTATTTCGTGAATGAACATAAATTATAGAGTATTTGTTTAAATATTTATTCAACTTCATTCAAATTTTACTAGCGCTACGCGCGATTTCAAGTTGCCAAATATCTTATATATCGGGTACCCTTCCCCCCAAGAAAAAAATAAGCATGACTTACAGAAAGGTGCATTTCGGCGTCGGCCATTAACGCGCCACTACTCACCAAGACATGAAGATTTAGGCCACGTAACGTGCGACTCCGACCAGTGTACCAGAACGATCGGCAGCGGGAAAATCGTGGCTGAAAAGGACTGCCCTAATGCTGACCGAAAACTTCGACATATATAGACATATTTCTAATTGTTGATAGGCGCCTAAATGGCTGGCGCCAAATGTTACTGTCCTGACAATCTGAACTCCACAAGACAGATGCCATCCCGGAGGGAAAAATTATTTGCCGGTGAAAAAATACCAATTTGATATCGTGTGCCCGTGTGCGTCTTTTATAGTTTAGTACGTTTGGGCACCTCAATATCTTTTGACATAGCAGACAGGAGGTCACGGAATAACATCATGTAACGAAGTCACTATACCAACGGGCATCGCCCGAATATGTTTAATTATTATTTACGGTGTCTATATTTTCCAAGACAACACCTCGCTCAGTTGTACCGGTAAATCTGAATACGTGGGCAAAGAGAGGATAAAAAATTTATCGCATATATATGCAATTCCCGATAATATTGAATTATAGATATCTGTAAAGAGCTGTATTATTTCATCTATTATTCTATTCCAACACCGCGCGGGAGTTTTAATTTAATTTCGTAACGGGCATATTGACGCGCAATTTCATTGTGATTTCACAACAGGATTTAGACGTACATTGTAGGTCTGCCATCAGGTTTCAAAATTATCAGACCGGTCAGTCCTAAGATCATTGGTAAGGCCCACACCTTGCGCACAAGCTGTCACTATGAATAGAGTCCAGAAACAAAACATTTTGCATAAACTTACCTGGAAAATAGAAGGATGCTTTCAAGTTACATTTCATTCGAAATTACACGATCGATATATTCTTACTGCCTGGTTCCGCTGCTGACGCCGATGTTGTATTGAGTGTTCATCGCTGTTTTCATCAGTTTGATCCATGAATACTTGATCTTTTATATTCGAGAAGTGGTCCAAATAGACGTGTCGAGTAGTCAACATTGCATATCCAACACTGTGTGAGCGTCAACATTCTAATTGTACGAAAAAGCCGTTCTAAATGCCATTAGTATAGAGGAATTCCTTTCGTTTCACGTATGAATGGCAACAATCAGCACTGCACAAAAATGTATGATGACCTTAATATGAAAGCTGAATCTACAACGCAAAGTCGATTCGAAATGGTATGATGATGAAATAATACAGCTATTTAGACGGGTGCGTGCCGAGGCGCGTGTGTGGGCGACGTCTGGGAGGATTCAATTTCGTTGTTATTCGGTATCTGCACCCGCATCAGTCATATGTTCACGTTCGCAACAGAACTTGTTTCTACCCCGTATTTTTTTATGTGAATTATCAGAATTTAACACTTAACATTCATCTCAACATTTCAATTAATATTCCCTGATTTTCAATATCCTGTCGCTAGATCATCTTGCAATGTACAATGTACGTACATGAACACCTAATCAGCAAGCTGCTACAGCAGTGATCATTGGAGCATAGCCGATTAGCCAATCAAGAGCCGTGGTTATTTGATTGCTAGTTTTCTCGCCGTTCTATGGTCGGTGGCACGCCCATTCTTGAGCAGCTACTTTCAAACGCTTTGACCGAAATCTTAATGGCATTTCTGTAAGCTTCTTTCAGGCTAATTGTTGTTTTTTATCGATAATCTATAGAATGAGACACAATCACGGAGACTTTTTAAGATTTTCCAAATTTTGGACAACCCTAACGTACATGTATAGAAGCTAGACCAGGGCTCTTCAACCTTTTATGGTTTGGTGAACCAAAGTTGTGGCGAACACATGCACCCTTGAAAAGTAAACTGATATGAAATACCATGGTGCATATGATCATGGCAATGAAGCCAAGCGGAACTGCCCGAGTTTATACACTGTCGAGTTCGATTTTGGCTGCAGGCTGCTTCCAGGTACTATTACATGTTATAAATGGGGTGCACCATATACAGTTTTACACGGATCGAGAAGCACTGAGCTAAAAGCTATCGTGTACGTCTATGTGAGTGAGGCATAACAGTCGCTTCATATTAAAAGTTGGTAAATATTCATTTGATGTGAGGCATCTGTTTAACGTAGAGTGAAAGATAAAATGGTCGACGTCTATGTTCCCTCTAAGCTGCGCACGTATGCGCAATTACGCCGTGCTTACACGGTCTCTGCGCACAGAAAATCTAAGCTGCACACGAAAAAACGAACTGATGACCTATTTCTTAGTTCGTTACGCACTATTGTCC
>ATSW01066461.1:0-12600 GCA_000444245.1 Botryllus schlosseri | reverse complement strand
AATATACTATTTAATTGTATATTGAAGTTCTGTACCTCCAAGAAGCTCTTTAAATCCCTTCAATGTGCCGTTAACTCTTGAAAAGAGGCACCCGAAAAGTCTTCGAGTTGAATGAATATTTTACTGCAATGGATGTTTTATTGAAAGCTATCTTCAAGCTCTGTACCACGAACCAACTGTTTAGTCTAAAAACATATTGACTTGAGTACATAGCGCAAGTGGGCAAAACCTACTTGAATATTCAGATAAGTCAAGTACTTCAATACTGTCCACCTCTGATCTCAGATCACTTTGGAGACTAACTACGCTTACCTGAGTCTCCTTGATCGAAGCAGTGAGAGGATCTTGCCTAGTAGCTGCTTCGGGCTGGCTTACGCTGATCGGTTTGAAAGGAGGCAGCGCCGAGAACGCCTGATGTAGACTTTTCTCCAGCAGCTTCAACCCATCTTCGGATTGCGAAGAAGCCCAATCGGTGTTCGACTGTTGCAACAGCAGTGGGATACTGCTCGGTCGAAGTTCGTGGAAGGAATCATCCGACAAGCAGACGCGGTCCGAAGATTTCACACTGTACGCGTCTTGCATCAGTCTTCTGTCGCTCGACGGTGACCGTGGGTCCTGTTTTCGGGGTTTGTCGCTTTGTAGGCTGGGTCGCGACGTGTCGACGTTTGGCAACAGCGAGCTGGTGATTGTGATGGACGAAACCGACTCGGAGATGTTGTGATTGGACGGGACCATTTCGAAAAACTCTTCACCTTGCAGGGGCGTGAGAGTCCCGCTGACGATCGAAGGCGTGGCCGAGCTTGCGTTTGGTGATGCAGATGCTCCTGGGGATGTGCGAAAACAAGTGCATAGGCTACTAATAAGAAATTGGTAAATTCAACCCAGCGCTGGAGATTACAGGATCATGCTATGATATAACGACTTTGCTGATACTTCAACTCATTTCTGTGAAACTCTTGGGTGATATAAAATTCTAGCATGCATAATATATTCTTAACATGTTTGTTCGAACAGATAAAAGAGGGTTTCTGAGCCTCTTTTTCGAGTGTCCGTACTGATACATGAGATTTGAATTAAGTCATATAGAATGTCCCGAGTCATATGACTTGGTCGAGTCATGCGCAGTGACTCGAGTACAAGTCAAGTCAATGAAAAATTGACTTGATTCATTACAATCATGGTGATTAGAACGGCAACTTATGATCATCATACCCAATGTCATAGGGAAAAATCATCTCTATACCCCGAGCATGATCAGAAATTCTTCAAAACCTTGAAATCGTTTGATGTACACAAAATCTGCACGAACGCTACCTGGCACATCCTGTTGAAACCCAGCCGGTCCCGCGTTCCCAGCCAGTTCCCCGGCGACAACAGTAAACTCTTGCAAGCGGTTTTGAGCTTCTACGTGCTGCAGTTTCAAATGCCGCAACTGGCTTTCCACCGAGGCGACGGTCTGCGCTGCGTTCCTGGTGGTGTCGTTGTTCAAGGAAACGACGACCCCTGACGATGAAGGCTTTTCGCTGTCTTCGTTCTGAAAATAAATATAACTCGATTCGACCACTCTTCTTTCAACAGTCATGGCTAGGGCCCGTCACAACGATTCAGTAACTCAAGGAAAGTGGATCATTTTGATTGCCCTTTTACACAGAGTTGTTTTAGCAATGACAGATAAAGCTCCAACAGTTTCTTTCCATCGTAGGAGTCTTGAAACGCCAATTGGTCATCATAATGTCGCACCCAAAATATGATAATCAAACCTACAGGAACGAACAGAAACGGGTAGATGGTGAGCTAATGACAAATGACAATCGCGTTCATTTTAGTTACATATGATTCAACTGCAGATCGAGTCAATTCCATTCGAGTGACAGTGTTGATGATAGCTATTCGGGTGACAAATGATCCATGTTGGGCTAGAGTTAGGGTGGTTCAAATGGAACGTGCAAATGTGTTGCACGAAACACTTTTGTTTGTCACTCAAATCATTCAAACACCACTTTTACGTGCGTCACTTCAAACACGCTACTCTGTTACTTGAATGAATGATTAAAACAACAATTTTTTTTCTATATATTCACCAAAAAACCCCACTGTTCTCTCACTTCAACAATTAGAATGGCACTTTTTCATGTATGTCTCTCAAAAAAAACAATATTCTGTCACATAAACGATTGATACAGCACTTTCTAATGCGTCAATCAAATTATCTGAAACTAAGATCATATACATCCACGGAAACCCGTATCAAATTTTCTATACCTTAGGCTTTTGCGACTTCAAAGCTCCAAGCAGTGATAGCATATCAAATTTCAAAGCTTCTTCCTCTTTCTCTTTGTCGCAGGATCCCTGCTGAAAGAGACAGAGAGAAATAACAAAGCTACAGACACTGCAGTTAGATTGTGCCCACTTACATCCCCAGTAACCGCGGCATCAGCAATGTCCAGAACAGGCGCCGAATTCACCGAGTCTAAACACCAATCGAAGTTAGGCGCTGCACCGCCGGTAATCGAGTAGAGGTAGAAATCATGACGCAATTTTCCACTCAAATACAAGTAGCAATTTCCAACCAAGTAAATATACGTATGTATTCTAGGTTTAGCTTTTGCTAAAAAACTGAAATCTGAGAAGTAGTCTAAAATCAAGCACTTTGTTACTGACTACCTCTGTGTGGTGCCACTATGTGATGCCAAAAAATACAAAGTACCTTTGGCTTCGTCATTTTTATTGTCCTGTAACCGGTGCACCAGTCTTTTCAAATCACCAAGTTCCGCCGTAACAGATTCTTTGAGCTCATCATGATTCTTTCGCATTTCGTCTCGCGCTTCCTTGGCGGACGCCAACTGCTCCTGAGTGCGCATCAATTCGGCGGTGAGCGCGTCCAGCAGAGCCCTCTGGTGGTCGCTCTGGTCTTTTAGTTCGGACATCTTCGATTCCATAACCAGCATTTTGCCTTCGGCCTGAATATAGATACACGGGTAGGGGCACCGCTTTGGCCATACTATGACGCGGATCGCTGATCCAACATGGCAAATACCATGCGGGATATAGTTGAACTTCTATTTCTATCATTGTAATGAATGAGAATGCAGGTCAAAATGGTATTAGTCCAAGAACAAAAAGATTGCATCAGCATTGATTATAATCATGAAGTATTGCATCAGCACCCAATCATGGCGTAAGAAAATCCAGAGAAAGTTGCGACGCTATATTAACTAGAGTACACCTTGAACACTTCAGAAATCCATGTGTAACATGGCATAACGGAATTCTGCCTTTCGATACAGTTAACTAATGTTCGTGTTACATCACAAAATGTTCAAATAATAACTTTTTAGTTTTCATGGAAATACTAAAATTAGCAGTGAATTACAACGAAAAGGATTAGAAAGTGAAGATTTGGAAAGCTTGACAACTTGCGTCGAACCAATTAGCATTACCAATTACTGTCAATCACTATTTGTAACATTATTACGCCGAAAACATCGCCTTTTGTGATATAACAGGCTGACAAAAATTTGAATCCCACGACTGATATTGCAATTACACAAAGTACTCAAAACTTTTGAATCAAACGTATATTAGCGGTACCTCATTGACGTAGAGCGTAAGCCTCGTCACGGCGTCAATAAGCGTCGCTGTGAATCCAGCGAGGCCGTCAGCTTTCACAGAAGTACTGATCGATTGACAGATGCCTTCGTTTCCGCGTCTGTTCTCCAATTCCGACAAGTTATTCGCCACAGACTCCATCGCACCTGCGATTGAGCGTATCTCAAACGGTTGATTCTCAATGGCACGGTGTCAACGTCGGTACTTACACTGGAGGTTTTCGTAAGTTAAATTTGCAGCAGATATGTTGGCGCGAGGCGGCGGTGCGGCTGACTGATTTTCAGGCTCAGTGGAATGTGACTTCTTTTTCATGTTTCCCGAAACAAGATCACTGATCGTACCATCGATTTTCCTACTGTTGAAGGGAAAGAGATTTGCTCGTTTGAGCCAATATAATGTTATCTATTTTGAATCGATGAAATTATTGGCACTTTGTCGCGACAGGAAAATTTATGTGATAGTTGTTCGCATCTATAATTGATTTCTCAAACTAACGCTTTTAATTCAAAGAATCCCAAATTTTGAAAAAAAAACAATAGCAAATTTTCTAACACATCTCACTGTATATTCTTGGAATCCTCCACAGTATCCTGACTTGCGATTCAATCCGAGACATTGTCCTTTTAACTTCTTCTGTTCTGTTCAAGGCTTGGTTCCGGTCTGCTGCCGATTTATCCTCATTACTACATGGCGCTACACAGGTTCCACCTGATAAAAGATAGGAAGAAGTTATTCGAAACAGTTGTGAACAGTGCCCTCGACACAGGCTAATCCTCCCTCGGCTACTGTGGAGGAGGATTAACTGCTTCTTAAATCTCGTTAATCAAGTTTAGGAAGCCACATAATGACATTAAAAACAAAAATATATAAATATTCTACTCAAACTTGCAACACCTCAGATTGATAGAAATGATTGTAGGCCATACAACTCAAGTTAATTATTTACCCTGAAATATAGAATTCTATGTTATTCAATTGTGAAAAAAGATGAAATAACGCTTCTAACAGCAGTATGAATTACAAATGCAGTTGGCATTTTACCGGAAGTTGCTGCAGGGGGAGCAGGCGTTGCTTTCAGAGATTCTTTCAAAATATCCAAAAATCTTTCATAATCGATTTTGGATTCAAATTTCTCATCCCCTTCTTCAGCCTCTGAACTGGATGACTGAAGAAAAATAGCCACTGAATATCATCATGAGGTATGGGAATAAATATGATAAATTAAGCCCTGAAAGAGTGTAACTGCACAGTAAAATAATTTATCATAATTGCCCCCAGATGTAACTTTGACACCAAACTAAATGAAAGACAGAATATTCGAATATTTTGCACCGCAAAATATAAATATGAAAAAAAATTTAAATTTATTATTACCTCTTCATTCAAAGCATGCTTGTCCATGATGGAATCGGATAATAAACTCATCTGAGTCGTGGGCTCATCCCGAACAGGCACTGGTCCTTTGATTGAAGACTTTGAACCAGGCGCAGATGTCACATTGACGTTTCCTTCAAGGCAAGTAATTGTTAGTGCCAATCCCATATCCAGGAGTATAGATGGCTAAGTCACCTGCAGTGCGATACGGCGCACCGTGAAACATTGTCTTGACGGAATACATGGTGTTGTCCACTCGTTTTAGCACTTCGTTCAAATCGTCGTGATCATACAAAACCTGGATAATGCATCAAAAATCACAGGGTCCGTCATCACACCAGGTTCTACATTAGGATTGTTGAAAAATAATGTCTCTTTTCTAAATTTGACTGCCTATTCAATAAAATTGTTGGGTTGGCTATGAAAACGCTGCACACCAAATTTGGTTCAATTCCAACCTGTAGAAGCAAAGCTATTGGAATTCAAAAATTTGAAATGGAAAAAAAACATTTCTCGTGAAATTGTTGTGTTGTCTGCAAAAACAATGCACAGCAAAATTGGATAGAAGCAAAGTTTGTGATATTCAAAATTTTGGATTGTAAATAATAGTATTGACAGTGGGTAAATCTATAATTAATAATTAATGACTTCCCCACCATATATTGGTTACTATAGTTTCAAATCCAAAATATTGTAATCAAAAGAACTTCCGCAACTTCTAAATAAAGTAATTTTTGTCTAATTTCTCTAATGGATTCGCTTCTACAAGCAGGAGTGGAGACGTCTTTTAGTCAACCCCAACCTAACAAGTTTATCGAATTGCCGGTAAAATTTGAAGGAAAAAGTCATTTTCGAACAACGCTCTTATGGGTGAATCTGGATTCTGACAAATTCATCGCAGGAGACCTCACCTCTTTTAAAATTGCTAATTTTTTCATTTCCATTTCAACCTGAGCAGGGCTGGCTGGGTCCATGAACACTCTTCTAGCTCGTTCCCCAAGTGCTCTTCTGGCTGCACTGGCATTTTTTGATTTGTGAATGAGCCTACGACGTTGCTGCAATACAGATACTGTTGATGGAAACTGCAATGCACATCAATTTAATTCCTTACCACTTCTTCTTCTGAGGCTCTATGAACAGACAGATCATTGACGGTGCTCTGTGGGAAATGAATTTGTTGTTATAAATGGACGAATTCGATTATTCATATGGTAATTCAGAGGATAATTTTGAGGTCTCAGTAGTTGTAGGAGTCAAAAATCCCCCACTGTAACAGCAATTGAATAGAGGATTCAGGCATAGTTGTTTCAAAATCAGCTGTGTATATGCCAAAGGGAAAAGTGAAGATCTCTTGTACAAGCTGATATTACCGGACGACGGACAACAATGTTTGTAACTGTAAGCAGTCACAATGTAAAAGTTTCAAGTTGGTGTCAAATATGATTTTTTATGAATATTGGTTGTGTGGAACATTATTCAATTCTGGCTTCATGTGAACTGTATTACCGAACAAGCTGTTACCTTAAACACAGATCTCTTATTTTTTCTAATTCAAAGAATAATAAGTTGATTTGATCCGGTGAAATATTTTCAAAAATCAAACGTAGGCTATCATGTATAGGCCACGAATTTCAGCTATATTATGTTGGCTAACGGTGGCAGCATTCAAATAAGCACGGTAGTATTCATCCATTAGAAATCGCTTATATCGGCATTCCGACTTTAAGACTTTTGACGGTGGTCATCTCATAGGCATTAAGAAATTAAATTAAATCAACAAGCATCGATCATACGTCCCAATCCTTTTGATGCGGATTTCCGTTCTTCCATTTCCGTTTCGGAATGTTAACTACTGCTCTCTTTCCACGGTTTCTGCGAAACATGTCCTAAAGGGGTTATACAAGGCTTACAACACGCCACCAGAACAAATGCGAAGTACAGAATGGAATCATCTATGATGGAATCAAAACAACCGCTGCCACATATGACCTTTGACTTATCGCTCACATCACACATAAATCAAGCTGTTATGGAGGCCAACTTTTCATGATAAACAGACGCGTGACATTCATCCCCCCTGGAGTTAACGCAAATTCTCAGCTAAATTGGTTCTTTTTACATGTACTTGAAAAATTCTATTATATTTATTCGGCAATCGCAGGTATGTATCCTTTCTTGCGTTTTTAATCCAACGAAACAGCGGCTTATATTTACATAGATTGGCTAAAACCAAAACGGCCTTTGCAACTTTGCATTGGATATAGGTCCTCTTTATGTGCTAATTGCTAATATTGTGATTCGCTCATTAACCGTCTACATTGGACAATTGTAACTAATCACAATGAAACTAATTAATTATCACACCTCAGCACCAACATGAGCGTTTTGGCAGAGCTTGACCTATAGGCTGGGTTACCATACCGTCCGTATTTCTAAGATTTGTCCTTGAAGAACGATGTCTTATAAAACTAAGATTTGTTTATAATCTAAATTTTTGTCCTTCATGATATGCTGATATATGATACACTTCTTCTTTTTAAAAGTTGAAAGTAGTTATGCACCAAGTTTGGATCACTTTATGAGTGAAATTGTAAGAAATGCATAAAATAGCAGTCATAGTTTGAACCTATAGGGTTATTAGTCATTTTGCGTCAGTGGCATCTTGCAATTGTGAAAGAAGTCAATGATTAACTGCCAAAAGTTTGCAAACCATCGACCAAATCTTGCTTCTTGAATACTTTTGAAATCTTTCATTTTTTTAATCCACTTGATCTAGTTTTGACGTGCTTTAGAAGTCACTACGGTACTTTTACTTGAGTAGAAATGTACAGCTTGTGCTTCTACTTGAGTAGTAAGCCTAACGCTGATTACTTTATAGCATCACCTTTGGATTTCACTTTGCAAACAAGTCAAAATAATTCAAAAAATATGTTCACTCTTGTATTTTGTATGCAAAGTGTGGCAGTTGTACCTTTGCAGTTTTCACAGCTGTAAATTCCTGTGGTTCGAAAATCATATGTGACATATTTTGCTCATGATATTTCACAAACAAAAGACACATGGGTGTATGGAAAATGAGTTTGAGGTTAATATGTGATTGAAAGACTTGAAAATGTTTTATTTCAATTCAATCCAATTATTGCTAACAATTTATAATTTCAATGCACCACAATACTGCGATACCATGAAAGATAGCAAGTGTAAAAACGACTTGAAGTAGTCTTCGAAATTTCTGATGACTTGACTTGACTCGAGTCATTTTCTCAAAATACCCGACTCGACTTGGACTCAAGTCATTGCGCATGACTCAAACCAAGTCATACGACTCGAGACTCAGACGGCCAAGACCGAGATTTCATTGTAATTTCAAAGAATAGTAAAGTAACCAGACTATTGGGATTTTGTCTATTGGTACTGGTACTTGATAATGCGATAAGAAACTGCTAAAAGAGGGAACAATTATAATATTATATATTATATTCGATATCTCCAAACAGAGTTATAAAAAGTGTGTATAACAAGACTTTAACTGGAAACTGAGCAGTCAACACAATAACTTGGACTCGGACTCGAGTCATACCATGACTCGGACTCGATCCTCTGCACGCTGACTTGGACTAGGACTTGACTCGGAGGTGAATTGAAAATGTCTCGACTTGACTCAAGTCAAAACTATAAAGGTGAGATTGACTTGTGACTTGGTTGCAACCCTGCTTGGGGAATTGCTTCTTCTACTTCTACTTGAGTTCTGCTTCCACAGCTTTCTATTTCGAAATAGTTTAATATGTCGCGGAATACTACATTTTCTACTTTGCATTTGGCCTCTTGGGAAAATATTATGGGTCAGCACAATTTTTTGCGGGTCATTCTTACCTAATTTGAGGAAGCCAAATACGAATCTGGCGTTATTTTTCTATCACATTGTGTTTTTCTGATAAGTATATTTTGAATACTTCTACTTTTTTGTTTTTTAAAGTGGAATTTGGCTCTCAATTGCTATTTCTACTTCAACTTCTAAAGTTTTTTTCAGAAGAATGACTTACTTTTACAATTTGGACTTTGAAAAGTAGAAGTAGTTTAGGGAAAAGATTGTAGGCCTTTTCATTCCTATTGGTTGAATTGTCATAAGAACCGTATTTCATTAGTCACTTGGTATTAGTCTCATAGATATAGAATTACGATTTCAAAAGTAGCAACATCCCATTTATCATAATAGTATAATTAAACCTTCCTTGCTTTCATAAATGTATGTGACACCTCCGATCAAATCTACCTTTTGACTCTACTGACTTTAGTACTTTTAAAACGGGACCAAACTTTACATTTTTGGCTACTACCTGAATTAGTTTCGACATGACATGGCAAACCACCTCAATAATATCCCAGTTTTTTGTTTTCATGTCAAGCAATTTCATTGTGGTATGTCCATATTTCAGAAGCCTAACAAGCATTTAAACTTGTAGCTGTTCAAGTTATTTGGCAGTGCTGGTCCATATTCACACCCCCAACACAGTCCTGGTTTAAATTATTCATGAGATATGGTACCAACTGACCTTTGTGTATATTGGGTAGGCCTATTTTGAAAGGTCCTTACTAATTCACACTAACTCTCATTCTGTGGATTGCTTATTCAAAAGAATACTAAAAAATAGTGCTTCATTATGTTGGAACGCTCAATTGCGAGAGATGGATGAATAATTAATGAAGTACATTTAGTTACAGAAGTTGGTAACCCATAGTTTGTGATCCATAAGAATACGGCCTTTTCATCCCGTATATGTTCAAATGTATCAAGTTTCGCAAATTGTCAGTCCAAAATGTTTCGCCTGCGGACATGTGTGTTGTTGTTGTTGTTACCAGTGCTAAAGACGATTGCCACAGACTGGCCCACATCGAACAGGTCCTTGGTGTATGTTCCGGAGGAGGATGGGGAGTCGGATGGACAGTTTTTACGTTTTACTTATCGCCGCATGTCCACTTATACCATTGAGGGATGTGCCTACTACTGTTTGCTTGATGTAAAGTGAGTAAATAAACTTCTTTGTGTTCCATTGTATTATTACTGTACATTTTACCAAAATAAGCCACATTTCTTGGTCTTCGGTTATTCATTTTTTGTTGCACATAATTTTATTGTTCTAAAGGTAGAACTTTGCACTGATGTTATTCTGACCCGGTACATGACCTGACTCGACTAAAGTAACTTGGCAAAATGGACTTTGGTTGACTTGACCCGACGTTTCAGAAATCTGCATTGACTCGTGACTCGAAGCTAAATTTTAGAGACAATTTCAAGTCATGATGTAGGTGCCGACTTAATAGTTGTAGGTCTGCTGTTTGCGACACGCTCTGTAGCCTGGGAGAGCAAACAGTCGATTAACGGTTATGCAGACTGGTTTTCTTGAGATTCCGTTGTTATGTCACAAAGAAATTGATTGCAAACTATACCTAGTAGCTGTGGCTAGCAGTTTATCTATTTATGTGTTATATAATCAATACCTTAACAAGTATTTCTGTTCTATAGACTGGTCAGTGCTCATCTCAACGAACCTTGCATGATTTAAATCAGCGGATATAGTTAACATATTATATTGATTTTATATTGCTTATTACCATTTGGTGCAGGCTTGATTTTACCGTATGGATGTGTAGATGTTTGTTACATATTTCATCGTTTTGAGGTAGGCTACCATAACGTATTTTATAATAGTTACATAGTTGAGCAGTTGTGTCTGTATGAGCGTTAGAGTGCCACTTTGCATGCTCAGTAAAACTATATTTGCAACTTAAAATTCAGAATAAATAGCGACTCGATATGTGCTTCACACATCTTGCCAAATGCATTGACTTAATCATGTCTTGGCTTGACTTGACTTGATTTGAGTCACCTTAAATAAAATAAATGACTTGACGTGATAGTTATCAGAATTCAGGACTCAATCTGAGTAAATTCATCTGCCTATTTCCGTACCGTTGGTCAAGTTGTCTGACTTCAATTGAATAACTTGAATTAAATCATATACTATCAATAGGATACTTGGTACTTGTTCGTTTTGACAAATAAAGAATGTATAGGAATGTATACAGTCATACAAAAGTAGACTATTTCTACTTGCCTTCCTTTCCTAGACTGTTTCTTCTGTGCATAAATAGCTCCAACAAATTGGGATTACAATCTGTTCATCAATTTTTATGAGCAGATGCAAGTCTTTCAACTATCTCTCACTCGAAAATACATGTGAAATCAATCTGGCAGCGCGAGATCTTGCCACCGTAGAGGATGAAGGTTGGATCGACCACAACGGGATATGGATTAAGATATACCGTGGTTTGAAACGTGTCATAGGATCAGAGTACAGGAATAGACGTTGCTACAAGGCCCATGATGATGTGAGTATTGTCAAGTTCATTATTATATAGAAAATTTGTCTCCAGATTGATCATGGCATATAGTATCTATCAAGATAAAGCCAAGTTCCCTTTCTCCAGTACTAGCCATAGTGTAAATATTTCTTTTATTTGTTCTTTGAGATGAAACAAATTATCCATCTTATTCCAGTGGCATATTCTGGATAGATCACCGTGCATGGCAGAGGATTGCAACGATAACACAGAGTCATGTTCGATGGTCCCGTTTTTGCCACAATCACCAGATTCTTATACTTGCATATCTGATGAAACTCCAAAACTTGGTAAGTGGAATGCCAAATGAGCAGACTTGAGAATATGTCACAAAAGGAATCGGAAATGAAGTTGTCTTCTCTTCACAGACGTAATGCCAACTTGGTCGGCATGGGATACTTGGACTGAATGCCCCGTCACTTGTGGGGCTCTGAGAACAGAGGACCAGAGAGTGCGATGATGACCAGGTTCCCTGGTTCTGTAGTGAACACAAGGAAGAGAAGAGAGTTTGCGCTACCAATCCGTGTCCAAGTATGCGACGAGTTTGAACATAACTTAGCTATAGGTCTTCGGTAATTTACACAAAACAATTTACGGTATATCATTGCTCTGATGATCAAAACAACCGTTTCGGAAATGTTGTTTATTACTGTGACCATTTCTGCATGTTAGTATGTTTCTCTCAACTTCTTGAAGTTGTGAGAAGTTTGAATGAAAAGTGAATGAATGGAAATTCATGCTGTCTGCATAGGGATACGCATGGAACCATTGCTTTTACGAATCGCAAAATAAATCAAGGATCCCTAAATACCTTGGGTTAGAGGTAGGTTGGGCTTGAAGCCATCCATCCGCATGATTTGAGTTTCAAAATTGCAAGGAATTATTAATTTACTTGATGATTTTAACTTCCCATACCGCTTCTCCATTCATTCTAATCCGCACAGTCTGTTGCACTACATTTCAGAGAATGATAGCTTGGCTATAGGCCTTTGTAAATCACTAAATAGCGTATTGTAACATAACACATTTGTCTTGAAGTTTGGTCTCATTGGGGGAGCTGGTCGGATTGTTCAACTGCGACGTCTTGCGGAAAGGGATCTCGAACCCGACTACGTAGCTGTCTTCATGGCGGCACACCTAATCAAGATGATTTATGCCAAGGAGAGATAAACGAGAGAAAAGACTGTTATGTCCCTTCGTGCAAAAGTAAAAAGA
>ATSW01066430.1:0-12275 GCA_000444245.1 Botryllus schlosseri | reverse complement strand
CAGCCGTAAACGAGTCCGTGGTCCCAGCATTGATGGCCGAGGTCGAGTGATGCTTACCTTCTGCCGCGTCTCGGAACTTCAATTCCTCCATGCCGGTTTTACACTCCCATACTTCCAAATACGGCGCTCTTTTACGACTGCTAGCCCGGTTGGCGATACCGCGATTCGCCACGTCCGATTCTTGGGAGCTTTCTTCCGATTTGTTTTCAAACATTTTCACATTCTCCAAAACCTTAGACGTGCGATTGGCGTTGTTTTCCTGCGCCGCGGCCGTTACGGCCTTTGGTCGGAATACCACAGGGTCTGCGGCGGTCTGGGAATCGTTTGAGTGTTCGTTATCAAACGGCGATTCAGATACATCGCTCTTGTCCAGGGGTGCGTGCGGGCTAGACGGGTCTGATTCGGAATCTATCGAAGAGCCGTATCCCCACCGTTTCCGTTCGTAGCTCTTCTTAGACACAGCGAGAGAAGTCTGCAGATATTTGTCAGCAAATAAGGAGAGATTGCTATCATGCAGCGAGCAATGATTCGAGCAGAACAAAACAAAATGTTTTATTACTACCGTGTACAATTCATCATCATTCCCTGTACAAGGATATATTTCTTTAGATTTACGATACCAGCCTTCATCAGGGTATCTTAGCCTGAGGTCTATGTCCAGTCAAGTTTTAGATTCAGCGAGATATTGGCGTGAAATTGGAAAAACTTCGCACCCGCTAAAAACTTCACTCTCGTTTTTAGGTGTGTTGATCATCACGCCACGTCAACTTATTTGTATTGTTCGATGGTTTATGATTCACAATGACTAGACAATAGGCCATCTACAACAGTAAAGTAGGCTACACGGCGTTAAATGTCAAATGAAAAGCTCTCCGACTGTGCAACCTCTCCGACACCAATGAAATGAAGTTTGCATAAAAATTTTGACTTCGTAAACAATTTTGACAATCTTTAGTCATTAGCTGCACCATGCAGACACCGAGCGTGCCCCCTAATGGAAGGCTTTCACAAAAAGCTCAAGTGGAGAAACTCGAATATTCTGCCAATAGACAGGTACACCTTGCTTAATACACATTAACGAAGACGACAGCATTGAAGCATTGAGCCTTACCTCATTGAAACGTTTATCACTATCACCACTATGGCACTATCCATTATACTCGTTGCACATATGTGCAAAATTCCTCATATATATTGACAAGGTGAGAGTTATGAAAAATAGCTAGCTCAAAAGGGACATAACAATAACAATGTCCGTATTCATTAGCATTCCAACATAAACGAAAAGAGGTAAATGTAGCTTTTAACCAGCAAAATATCCACAAAAGAAATTAAATTTTATAGCAATTTACAAGTATAATAGCATAATAGCCACAAAACCCTGCCAACTAGATTAGATTTAGTAATGTTGTTACTATACCTGCAGAAATATCATCTGAAATTTGGCCTGGTTCAGTTGCTCTTCCAGTTTTTTCACGCTCTCTTTAGTCTTTTTAAGTTCTTGTTCTAGCGTTTCGGCATCGTCAAATTTTAAATCCGGGGCGGGAGTTCCTGGAAACTTCTCCTCCCACTGCTTTATGAAGGTATGCTTTTGTTTATCCATGTTCCTGTCTAGTTGATTCTAACACTGATATTCACGCACGGAAGAGTACAATTGACGGAACAGCGAATTACAACTTATTTCTTACATGTTACAAATAACCATCAATTGTATGTACTATACCTGTATGTATGATACAGACACGAGATTATGAAAAGCAAGTCCGGTGAGTCGCAGAGACGTTCATCTCTGTAACACCAATGTTTAAGTGCGAATAAAGTTGACGCTACAATCCACCTCCAAGTATTGGAGAGTTATCGTGACTCCTAAACGGGACTCAATCTCTGCAGGCAGATTCTAACACGCTTGACGTGAAAGTGGCCAAATATTGACAAGTCAGCATACATGCATTCAGAGAAAGAACGGATAGGGCTGATGCAACCTGCCATACAGTCGAATACCATGAAATTAAAACGGTGACACCAAGTTATATAACATTCACTGATTTCCAGTGTCACTTGTGGATACAGAAGGAGCAGTAAAAATATTAACATCAAGAAACATCGTGAAACACTGAAACAGTAATATATTTAAATGATGCTATCAAATACATATAAACGAAGACGTCGGCATTTGTCGTCTGCTGCTTTTTACCATAATTTACGGTTAAGTCGCTCAAATGTTACAAAACCTATTCAATAAAAGTTTCTCAAAGAAGCACTATTCAAAAAATTAACAAAAGGATCACAAATAACTCCTTAACAGTCTTTCACTAGGCCTCATCTCAATTATGTTACAACCAGACATGGGGTGATTACTTCATGAATGTAATCGATTGCGATTACGATTACTTCCGAATGACGCGATTACGATTACAGCAAAATCAGCAAGTAGTCGATTACGATTACATTGGAAAAGTAATCACGATTACATTTATTTTGCATCTTAGAGATGATATTGGAAGACAATATATGGATTGCGCTGAAAAGGCCTAATGAGATGACAAACTTCCTTGAAAAAGATGCGTCATTTGCTTGTTACGTCATAATGTAAATATTGCCCATTTTTATAATGGACGATTAATCGCACCCAGCGATTTGCATTCTTGCCAGGTCCATGACTGCCGTACCCCAAATTTCCCAATAGGGTGGGGAGCGAGCTCGAAAGGGACTGAAAAGTATTTCGTAAACCAACATAAATTATAGAGTATTTTCGAGAGATTTAATTAACTTGAAAATTGTGTTTTTTCAAGTTGTAAAATTATGCCATATTTGTGTAATGCTTTCGAAAAAACATGTTGTATGAGCCTACGGACAATTGCCGCTCGATTTAGCCGACATACATCGATATAGGTGGGTTGGAACCCCTCAAAATAGTCGGTTCAACAGTTATATTAAAGATATTTCGTCGAAGAAGCTATATTTACCCAATATTTTCAATTGTCAATGTCAATCCACATTCGTGACGTCATTGCTTAAAAAAGAAACAATAAAAAACATGTTTTAAACAATGGCCGTCTTTTAAACATGTTTGCTTTAAATTGATTTTTGTTTTAAAAGCAGCCCTAATTTATAGTAATAGGGATTTAGGTTCCAATCAATAACGTGCCACGACACACCAAAGACATATGCAGTTTCGACCAACACGCGGCTTCACGAAGTGTGCTGCTAAAGAAAGACCTTGGCCCAAACCCAGGGTATGTGCCCATTGTCAATCGCCGCGCTGGGTGGGCGTGACTAATAGTCTGGTCCTTCCAATCTGAGCCAACAATGCAAATGCCACTCCTGGGCACCCACAGAGCATTAAAGACATGACAATTTGTGTGTGCGTCTAACGAAAGTCTGCTTTTAGTCTGCTACGTTTTGGATACAACAATATCTTTTGATTATATAGCAGACCGAATCCCATGAATTAACAACATACACCAAATTAATTATAACAAGATACCAGACGTACATCTGACCATCGGAGGCAGAGAGAGGATTAAAAATTAATAATAATATAATGCAATTACCAATGTTATTGACGGCATTCAGTCTTCAACTTGAAAATATCACCCTATTGGGGCCAAAGACCAACGTTTGGACTGGGAGACGAATTGCTGTTTTGGTTCTGATTCTAGCTATATCCCACGCTAACATGATATATAAGCCCAGCATGGCTATGACGGCAGGTCCCTATGTTGAGTAAAGAATAGTGAAATAACGATTGGCGCCCGTTTCAAGTAGAGTCATATGAGAATAAGATGAAGAGAACATAAAACTCTGCCTTCAACTTAATACAGATAATGTACTGCAAGCGGCCGTTACGAAAAACGGCTCGGTTATGATATTAAACAGTAGCTGTTGATGTTTAATGCTTTGTTTTATTTGACGAGTACAAAATTTCAAATCTTTGTCCGGTGTACATACGTACTACATGGGCCTACTGCTCGCCAATCAGTAACGGTCAGACTGCGTCTAACTAAGCATAACCAAACATCAATACACAAGTTACTATTTTAAACTAGGCAAGTGGTGATTAATTATCCTGCTGCAATGTACTGTATGGCTTGTGGAACGTGTTGATAAGCTGATAAACAGCACGGCGGGTGTTCTTACAATCACACTAATGTACGTACATCGAATATCTATTTACTGTGGATACTTGTTACGCATTGACTAGCAAAGCTGATAGGCTACTTCTGACGTAATAATGAGACGTTTGTGCTATCACGTAACTGGTATAACATCTCTTCCTTGTTCACAAATATTCAGTTTATTTCATAGTCCTTGTACAAATAAAAAGTAATCGTTCTTTCACAAAAAAATCGATTAGATATGGGAAGTAGTCGATTACGATTACTTCGGAATTTTTTCGAATGTAATCGATTGCGATTACGATTACTTGAAAATGCTGTAATCGTCGTAATCGATTACGATTACTAATCGCGATTACCCCATGTCTGGTTACAACGTCTGAATTTTATGCGAGGAAAGGCCAAACGTGAAATCCCGATTCCAATAGACAATCAGAATTCTATTTTGGAAAACATCGTTCTTCACATGAGCCATCGTAAGTTTAAAGACATATAAACGAAAGAACGATCGACTTTTAGTGGACCACAACGAAACAAGAAGCATATAGCTATACTGGTATACTTGCATAAGCATAGCCTGCTACAACAGGTATGGTAACAATATGTAAACCCAAAAGGATATAACTAGGAATATGAACTTGACCATAGCTGTAGGATAATGTAGTTGATTGACAGACCTAGTCCAAGTTATTTTTAGCCGATGTTTTGATAACATCATAATCTCGTGATAAAATTGCTGATAAATGAATTAATTAGTATTAGATAGAGAAAATAAGATAGAGATTCAGTCGTGTTCTACTGTTTCAGTCAGTGCGGCAATGACTACATAACCACCAGGGATCAACCATGTAGAGATTAATGGAAATGAAGCTGTTTCTTTGCTGATCGAGATTTTTGGTACTTCTTGTAGGTAGCTGCGTCCTACATTGTGATTGTGGGTGGCAAATTTTGAATATGATAAACAAGTGGTAAATCAAGATACAAGGGTATGCAGGGCGGTTGGTTTTAGTGTCGCTGATACCAGAAACTTGCTTATCGGACCGAAGACACCTCCTGCTTGAGTACTAGACGCTTCACTAGAAGGATTGTCCTCTCAACTCGTTGCTCAGAATGGCTGAATGGGTAGCATAATCAATCGAAAATGTGACTAGATTCAAAGATTTTGCACTGAAGGCTTTCAATTTATAACATCAACTTATACCAGCAACTGTTCAGCTGTCAACTTGCCTTCAAAGTAAAACAACGAATGACCTTATGATAGGGATAGCATAGCATCTAAAACATGTAACATGAAGCTATATGCATGTTCTATCTGAAATGAGACACAACATTTTCGAGTGGTGATCAACCTAGAGTATTATCACATTGTTTGGTTAACAAATGAGAATATATAGATTTTGCTAACTATCAACTGGCATTGCTTTCTTTGTGGTCGTATGCGAGATACGATACATGCTTCGATGCTTGAACTTGGCTAATCGCTATCAATCACTGCAAGTGCGCATCAGTTCAGTTCAGTTGATTAATGATGACCCCACAGAGAGCGGCACTTGAATACTCGACTCGACTTGCAGCTTAATACTCGGCTATGAAATGAATCAGTCACCCCATTTTGCCCAGACCTCCAATCAGCAACTGTTATATGAAATACGAAAACGATAAACCCGACTGCCCAAGGCTCTTCGCATTGGCATTGAAAGGATGATACGTCCGTGACAGAGATTCGCGTTTGTCGACTCTATGCTTCCATCTCGAGGAAAATGCTAATGGAGAAGTTACACCAGATGGTGCTTGCAGCGAGACTGATGGACAGGCCTGTTTATTTTTGGATATTGGGTTTCATTTTTGTAGATTCTCCAAAAATGAGATTTGAAAACATCGAAAAACAAGATTTCTTTGGGTGATGTTTTTCGAGATTTTAGTGAAATAAACAAGTCAGAGCGATGTAAAGAACCCGGAAACTCATAAAAACACAACAACAAAAAAAAGCATGTGTTCACACGATGACGGGACTGATTGGATGCTTCAGACAGCAACACAGCTTGATCCAGGAGATAGAAAGTGCGCGCCCCAAGTTTGTTGACGCCCGCTGGTTGTCAATGAAGAAGGTGGCCTCTTGGCCAAACTCCTTGATATTATGGACGAGAAAAGTCCGTCGCGTGCACCTTCGCTGCAGTGGTGGATCGGATCGTTCCGATCGCATGGTCACAGTCTCACAAAGCTGAGCACCACCGTCGCGAAGCTTCGGGGTCTTGCCATTGTGATCATGGAGCAGCAGGGGCTCAAGCGCCTGGCCGAACGCCTTCGAGCTCTGTGTCCAGGTGAGGACTGGGACAACGACGCCCGCCACAAGGGAGGTTTTCTGGTCAGAGGGTGTTGGGCTGTCAAGTTCAATGAGTCACGCAACTTCGTGGAGGTTTCAAGCGCATTACTGACAAGCGCTTGTCTGGAGCAAAGGCTTGGAAGATTGAGGAGAGAGAGAAAGACATGATATTCTTTTTCGCCTGCACCATCGAGATGCTTTGACGACGGAGTTGCGATACGGCCGTGAGGTCATCTAGTCTGCGCCCCCGTTTTTTTCTCCTCCATGCTTTCCGCCTTAGCAGGATAACTGCGGATACCAATTTTCGAGTCTTTGGTAGCCTATGACCCGGCCGGGGATCGAACCCACGACCTACCGATCGAGAAGCCGGACGCAGATCCATTACACTATCTCGCTCGATGAGGAGTTTGGAGAGTCCATGCATCCATGCATCCATGCATTTTTTGGCCCTCTAACCTCGATGTTTCCCAAAATTGCGACGGTCGAGGCCGATATCTCGAAAATCAAGTGGGAGGAGGGTCTCGGCGAAGCGTCTCTCAATGAGTATTCTTTAGAGAAGGGGTTCTCAACCTGGTGGGCGCGAAGAAGCGGTCACCTGAAAGAAATTTTTCGCGCTCCGCGCGATTTACCTACAGTGCACGCGTGTTTCTCTCTTTTTAGACCCAATTTCATATATTTATATTCTCTCATCAACATTCATAACCGTCCATACCACCAAACAATCTGTTGGGGTTGCTAGCACCCCAGTTGTATTTTGTGATATGACGATAAGAGGGGCGCGAAATTTTTCATTATCAAAAAGGGGGACGTGTCTAAAAAAAGGTTGAGAACCACTGCTTTAGAGGACATTCTCCAGGCCAAAGTGTTAATTTGCGATGCATCGATGCGAATCAAGCTCTCTGCACCTTCCGCATAGCTCAATTTGCTGCTTTTGACAGTCCATGTGAACGAATTACGAATGTTTTCAAAACTACTTACTTACTGAAGTAGATTTTGAGTCAGTCGATGCTACTTCTACTTGAAGTCGTTTGAGGTTGCATATAAAATTACTACTTCTACTCGTACTCGAGTAGATTTTGCGTCACTACTTCTACTTTAGTAGCTTTCTTGACTACTTTGACCACCTCTGTTTACACTTTACACCATGCCAATTATCTTTATTTTTATTCCGTAGCGGCCGACTTGTAGCACGGTCCACTTCTGTGCTTTGACACCGCTTACAGGCTTAGACACGTGCGTTCTATGTAGTGCAGACGTTACTCTTCATAGCGCGTCATCGTTTCCTGACCCGTTGTGAAATTTCTGGCACGTCACTGTTGCAATTTCTTGAGACGGCCTATATATCTCATAGCTCCAATTCTTACTGTATTATGAGGAAAATATACGCTTCGTCGATATATCGAAAGTGTTTGAAAAGTCAAATAATGTAAGCTGAATTGTCGTCTGAAGCAGTGCTTTTTCAGTCAGCACGCCTGAGCCTGCGACACACAAAAAAAATGAAAAAAAAATTGACTTCTAAATTTCACACTTTCGTATTCAATTTTTCAAATATTCCAAACATTTTATATTCCTAAGATTAGAAGAGTAAATGCGCATTCTCCTCCTCAAAATTAAATTGCTTTGCGCCCATAAGCGCCATATGCCACATTGGCGTGCTCACAGTAATTCGAGAGCTAGATTTTCGTCACAGTTGTATTGATTGGAACGTGAAATCCGACAGTGGGTTATTGTGTAAAGTGTATGCGTGAGTTTGAAATTCATAATTTCCTCCAAAGGCTTTTTGAAGGTTGATCGGAAAATGCAGCAATCCAGCCCGATTTGTCGTTATAATCAGCAAGCAGCAACGCAAGCTACTTAACCCCATCATGTTCAACGTAATTTACAAATTGCTGGTTGGATGCACGCTTACTCGTCTGTTGTTTAAGGCTGGGAAAAATCGAGAAACAGCGTTGAATATTTGCGTTAAATACCCCATTGACCCATCCATTGTACTTAGAATTGGTGAATCTTCTCGGCTATCTCGGTGATTTGGAAAGGAGGAGCGTAATTGAAATTTGCCATTAGGGCTGGGCAAAATCGAGTACCTGAGTGATTCGATTCTTAATCATGCATTACGCTTCGAGTCGAGTCGAGTATTCCAGTATCACTCATTATTACGTCACAACAGAATATACTATGTCAAAGTTCAAATACGTAATTTTTATGCCACCACAAAGCCTGTTATTCATCACATTAAAGATACTTTGGTATTTTTTCGACCATACCGATTTCATTGCACTTCTTGACAATGCTGTGGGATGATCATGACTTCGGAAATGTGTTATTTCCAGTAATGTTCGTAGATTTGTACTATATCTCGCATGCTGCGACATGGCCAATCCAGATTTCAAGGCTTCCTCAGCGGAAAATAGTATCAAAACTATAATTTTCGTGGGTAAATTAACTTTTAGTTGCCAGGAGCTTATAATTACCGTAGGCTACTCGAGAAAAATCGTCTTTTACTACTCGACTCGAATCATTGAAATTAATACTCGATTCAGATCCAAGTACTCGAATCATTGTGCCCAGCCCTACTGTTGTTGTTTGTGGTATCCATGGTGCTTGTCTAATACAATTGTCATGCTGTTGGTCATTTACACCAGGCCGATATTTTTATTATGATTCTGCCTCTGACGACATAGAGCACGATCCACTTTCAGACTTTTAAAACACCGCTGAAGCAGATCTGATGGCTATGAGCCTATAGAAGCCTTCATCATCTGTTACATGCAGGACCTTAACTGCCGCATACCATCCCCCCAATTGGTGCATCGAGCTCTAAGAGGAGCCAAAATTATCTCATGAATCAACATAACTAATAGCCTATTTGTTTGGAGAATTTATTGAACATTTTTCAAATTTTGTTTGCGCCGTGAGCGATTTTACATCGTTAGATGTCTTGGTTTTATTAGGGGTACCCATCCAAAAAAATACGCATAATTTATAGAAATGGGACTTTCGGTGTCGGCCATTACCCCGCCACGACATACCAAGACATATGAAGTTTCGGCCAACATGCGTCTCCGCGAAATGTGCTGCCAATAAGATCGACAGTAAGAAAATCGTTGCCGATAAGGCTCGAAACCTTCGGTATATATATGCCGAAGAGTCCATTGACTATAGGCGCCTAAATATAGCGGTCTCCGAATATTGCTGTCGCAAAAAATCATAGTAATATTTGTATCACACGATTGGTAATATCACTGATCGGGTGCCATCATGAATTCGGGAAAATAATCACGCTATAAGCGTGACCAGATAACTGTAACGCACTGACAACAAAAAAACTAGCGCCCACGAGCAGTGGTTTAAACGCTAGTCGCGCAATAAAATTTGGATGAAAAGTGGGTCGCGAAGTGAAAAAGGTTGGGAAAGGTTAAATTGAAGACTGCTCAAATTTGCAGCAAGTTACTGTAATGCAAAATTATCTCTCTGTAAGGCAGAGGTTCCTAAAGTGCGGGCCGCGACAGCACCAGATCGATCATTGACGTGTATGCAATATTGTGGGAATTCTTGCAACAAAAATAACTCTTCGCTCGATTTCCTGTGTATAATTCCTGCATATCCGAGGTGAGGTCACTGTGTTGGGTATTATATAGGGTTACCATACGTCCTCCTTTAAGAGGATTTGTTCTCCTTTTTCAGGTTTTTGTAATGTCCTCCTTTTTGACAATTCGTCCTCGATTCGAGTGAAAATGGGCATAAATGACGCTAAATAGGAAATTCGTGGTTCGAACAAAAGTGATGACCTTTTTTTAGCCAACAAACGTAAAGTGTGAATGAAAAACTGTATTTTTGGAGTTGAGCCGGTAAGTTGGCTTTTTCAACTAGGGATGGTGTGAACCTCTGACAGGTTGAGGTTCGCGTGAACGCGAACCTTTTTGAAAGGTTCTGTGTGAACACGAACGTGAACCTCGTGACGTCACGTGACGTCATAATGCTAATTCCAACCCTATCTTCCAGTGAAGTGATAGCCTATATTGATGTACACTATACAATATACATACATGTCCATATGCGCCTCAATGGCTGGCGTCGAATGTTCCTGTCCTAGCGACTTTAACCCTACAGGAAAAATGCCATCCCGCAAGGAAAAAATTATTTGCCAGTACAGAAATACCAATTTGAAATCATGTGCGTCTTTTAGTTTGGTACGTTTTGACGATTTCCATATCTTCTGACATAGCAGATATAGGAGATCACGAAATAACATCATGTACCGAAGTCAATATAACAACGATTCCGCCAGAAGATGTTTAATTATTATTTAGGGGTCCTACCTTTTCCAGCACACCACATTCAGCTCTACCGGTAAATCTGATTACGCGGGCAGAAAGAGGATAAAAAATTGATAGCAATATATATGCAATTCCCGACCATATTGACCGATTCAAACATGAATTATATAAATTTGTCACGCTTCGCGCGTTTAGGCGAAATACGGTGACTCACCAAACAGTACATGAAATAGGGTATAGCTGATATGTAGCGACATAAGGCCCACTGGCTGAGGGGGGTGTGGGGTTTGGTCTATCACCCTATGGCAGTGGCCGGGAACCTTTTTTGTCCGAAGAGCCATATTGGCCCTGTTTTTTCTATCTCAACTCCCAAAGAGCGATACATGCCAATCAACTGTTACGTCACAATTGAAAATTCGTGACGTCATGTTACCACTAATTCGAACTCACTACATGGGATTCCTCGTGTGCGCCATATTTTCTCTTTATAAACTGACATATATTGTTCGAAAATAAAGCTGATAACGCAATCCATTGTGATTAGAATTTATTATAACTGATATGAATCGAATGCAACTGTCACAATGATTCAGAAAATCCTAATACATATCGACTTTTCAATTCTCAAAGTTTTCGGTGGTAACATAACGTTGCGCTACACGCCTACATTTTATCGCCGGTACTACACAGAGCTTTACCTACCAATCAAGAACGTGGATAGCTATGGCGTTGTTTGTAATTTGAGTTTTTAATTATGAATGTCATATCCACAGCAGTTCATTTCGCGCCGTAGATCAGAAAGACAAGATGTCTTTGAAAACTGCATTTGGAAATGAGCGTCGCCATGTATGCTATATGCCAGTGGTTCTCAACCTTTTTGGCTTCGCGGACCCCTTTTGACCGTCACGGACTCTCGCGGACCCCCTGAAGTTTTAGTTCAATTTTAGCTCTATTATGGTGCAACCTTCATATCTGTCTTGTGCAAATATGAACTGTAGGCTTGAGATGAATAGCAAAATAATGATTTTTCATGCAAATAACATCATACTATTTATGTAGAAATTGGTAGACTTCTATTATTTCAAAGCTAATTTTGCTGCTGTATTTCTTGAAGTACGTGGTCGTGTCTTGAAAATCCGCGTCTTCGTTTTGATATGAACGAGGAGTGCCGAAAACCATATCCGCAAAGATAGATGGGGGCTAATGCAATATTAACGCATAACGCCTCGACGATACTTTTGGTGCGATCGCAACGTTTATGGCATCAAAATTAAGAAACATATATTATATAAACATATCACGTCCAGCATCTAGCGCAGGGACGGGCAACAGACCGCGGGCCGGATTCGGCCCGCGACGGCATTTTGATCGGCCCGTTGAGAGTTTCCGAGGTCAAGGTAAAATCCTAATCAAAAAGTATAGACAAATTTTATGCGCCAAAGAATGGATCCAAGTTTTCCAACCTGAGAAAGACTGTCATGAAACTACTTGTTCTGTTCGGTTTTACATATATATTTACGAGCAAACATTTTCGACCATGAACAATTGAACATTAAC
>ATSW01066417.1:0-10166 GCA_000444245.1 Botryllus schlosseri | reverse complement strand
CTGTCTTGGCACTCCGGACATCATGTCTGGTGTATATCGCTCTGACATCATGTCTTGGGTAGATTATATCACCGAAGTATATTACCGATGTTCAAATGATTGGTTTCGGATGCCGAATTAACTTATTACACAACTTGCAGCATCCTGATTAATTGCAGTATGACGTTGGTATCATTATTATCGACGAATCTACCTAATAATTACCGTCGGAAATTTATAATTTCTGGTCTGAATCGATACCAGCGACGATGCGGTAATCTTTTTTTCGAATATAGCCTCTTTGTTGAAGGAATTCTTTAAAAAATCACGGCTTTCATAGATTCTCGATAGAAAAACGTTGGTCTTGCGTATCATTTACATCGTTGCCTGTTAAACCTTATTCACGCAATCTCTTTCGCCTAAACAAACAATTGCGATACAATAATTTCATTATGACCTTGCTGGTTCCTGCCTTCTGCAAGTTCATATCCCTTGTGAGTTCAGCTAAAACTTATATTCTATATACTGATTATATTGATGCTTTCTCTATTGTCTGTATAGCCTGATCGTTACAAAAACAAGTCAAAGGTCTTGTAAAAATATAGATGAGTATATTGCACGAAAGGATATGAAAATTGCACTTTTAAAATGGAAAAGTTGAACTGCATTTGGAATAGCGATGTAATGATGTGACCAGCACTGCTGCGTTGTATTTTTCGAAAATTTAGAAGGACATTTCGGCCGATTCGTCGATAGCCGGTAATGCTGGTGCCATCATCGATAACAAGGCAGATATTCGATTTTTCTTGACCACGAGTCTGTTCAATCGTCGATTGACGACGTGATTCGGTTTGCTTGTAAACGCAGGTGTCGACACTTCATTTCTCTTTTCTTCCACAGCCGTAGCTTCTGTGATAGCACCCAAAGATTTGAAAGATGGCTTCAAACTGGTTCTCGTGCGTTTTGAGCTGGAGACGTTGCTTTTTCTGTCTTTTATATTCCAGAGATTGTTCACAGCCGACGAGCGTCTTCCACATTCGTTGTCTTCGGAGATTCGTTTACGGCAGACGTACATATTACGATCCATTTCGATGCGTGGACAACTTGTAGACTCGGTCCGTATTCAACTAGATCTTTTTCGCTATGTACCATGTAAGTCGCGGCATTGACTTTTATGGATCGAGAGAGGTGTAATAGAAAAAATACTAGAGAACTTGCCTTCTTCCTTTGACAGCCCGGCGTTCAGTTGAGTCTGCAAAACTACTAGTTCTCAAGTTTCCAATTCGACAGCGGAATAAAGATCATATGTCTCGTGGAATTTCTTCTACGCCAGGATCGGCAGAGATCAGTAAACTATCGATATATATTTAACATGTCGACCGTTGTATTTCCTTGGGAATTTTTAACGGGGACGTGTTTCATTACATTCATCTCAGATCTATAGCTCTGACCCGTCGTCCGGTACGGTGCCACGACAGGAATTTTCAAATGTCAATGACTGAATATATGAAGGCTCCGATTCCATTTAATATGTTCGACCATGGTATGTTTAGAGTTGTTCATGTAGTATATGACGCGTTAGTTTTATTGAAAAATGTTTGGCGCTTACCGTCTATTCAGGTCATTTGCGCCACTGTAATGAATGTTGTAATGTTCATAATTTTCACGCTTCTGGTACGCATTGGTACGACACATAGAAACATGGTAGAGCCGAAATACGAACCAACAACCATTGGTGTCGTGAAGGTCATGTACTATATGATGTAAACTAGGTACCCTTACAATACTGATCACTCACTCGAGTTACTTAACGTAGAAAATAATCATTCAGGGAATTCAGTATACTTACCTAGGCGATCGTGTTATTTGGAAAAATGATTTACGGCCAGTGAAATGATATTAGGATGACGGACATCGATGTTTGATAAGCTATAGCATATAAAAAGTTGTGTGGGTCCTTCGCTCCTTAGTGACTTATTGGCTGTCACTCCGGTGAAAGTGGGGTTTGGAGCAAACCGACATGGTTCGAAATTACAGTTACAACATCGCAATTCCGGCATTAAACTACCTCTGCAACCTGGAAAATGTTCAAACTCCAAATCAATTGATGTCTGAAATTGTTTGAAAACCCAACGCTCCAGGCAGGATTTTGGCACAGAACGCGTGCTTTCGCGTATGATTACCTACTTCAAGAACATAATCAGTTGTCACGTAATGCGTCAATATTGTCACTTCATATGGCTTCGAAGAACAGTTTATCGTAAATTGTGACATTAGAAGTCCAACAACAAATGTCAAATACTCCTCGATGTGGCATGTATGTTTATAGTGTGCAATTATCAGCAAGGAGTACGAACGAGAGAAGGTTCCTATATGTTCGATGCGATTTTGTCTTGTATTAGGTCCCTATATTATATAATTAGACCATTGCAAACTACTTTTATTTTGAAATTATTATTGTTTGAGACATCGCTTGGCATTCGATAGTAGCGGTCGATCCGCTGATGCAATCGGTCCGGTCCTATTTAGTCAATTGTTCCGAATTATCAGTGTTTTCACAATTCCGGCAAGAATATATCTCACTGAGTGAGTTGGAATTGGGGCTTCAAACAAACAAACATATGTACGTTTGAATGAGGATGCCCCAACGCAGCAGGTGTGTCGCGTATGTCTCCGGGTCTGACGTGTATACTTTGAATCATCGGTACACGCGATTCCTCTTCTGAATCCAGCTAGTGCGACTACAACAACGGGGGTGCAATCTCTTAACGTCATGAAAAAGTTTGTGTTCTATTCCACACTTTATATTTTTAGCATCGCAAAATAATGCCTGACCACAAAAAAAATTCGCTGCATCATGATCGTTGGTGTATGGGTGTTATATAACAAAGCAAATGTTTGGCAAATGATCCAAAAGGCCGCACGCTCATGTTAACGAGTTACTCTAATTCATTAGCAGGATGCGCCGCCAGAACCATAGGTAATATTTGTGGCAAATGTAAGGTAATTCATAATCTTGCTTCTGAGGTTATACGGTGCGATGTTCTATCGGTCTATCCTTGGATGAGATGATGTGCTAATTAATAATAATTCTCTCGTCAATAAGAATCGAAATCACTTTTTTGATATCGCAGGCATATCGGACAAAATTGGGAGAATAGAAGTAAGGATGTACATTTTGGGCTTATATGAAGAACGTATACCGACTATGTTTCATAGCATATTATAGTATGTGGGAATCTAAAAATCACAATAAGTAGAAATAAGTCAAAGTATAATGATTTTCGTGATCGGACCACTTTCAAAATATAGAGTGTCAAATCAAGGAGATCAAAACAACGAATGTTATGATAACGATGCATTCAACACAGCGAGTATTACAATAGCAAGGCATTGAAAATAACCCAACCTAGCCCTAGCCCCACACCTAATCCTAAAACAAGCTAAGCTGGCTCTTACCCTTTTTTACTAATTTTGGAGATGTCTCTTTTAGTGTAAAGGCTGATACATCAATTGGTGTATCCCATTTCTAAGGAGCTGTGAACACGCATTATCTCTGCATCAAGTTAATCTGTTGTTATTTAGTGGAGAATAATGAAAATATATGTCAGTGCACAAAGCTCGTAACAAATACTGGTACAACTTTGAAACCGCGGCTATATTCAATTGTTATACGGATCACGATTATCTTCTGCAGTATGTGTATCTCAATAATCGGCAATTAACCATACAATGGCCATAGACCGAATAAATGTTATTTTTGTTTGGCATCAAGATAGCGGTTATGCAGAAACAATGCTAATCACTCAAAGTTTACTATAAAGGGACTTATTTTCTCAAATGTATGCTAGTGCAGTGCAGAATTTTTTTCGAGCGCTGAAGGTACTGGGAACTGGAATAATCCTTTTACGGGAAAACTTACACTCATTTTGAACTTTCTGCTGCACTTGACACAACGCTAAAACGGTGTGCATGAATATGGCGTCCAGCGGTTAAATCCGTGTTGTATAAACTATTTCCTGTACCTGTGCTGGAATGTCTCATATGTGTTTCATAAATTTACAAATGCTATGTGGACAAAATAAGCGAAATTGTCGGCGCTGCTAGAGTTCATGTGTGCGAATTATAGATGCGCGTTTTTCCTTTTATGGTACTGCTGTCACGATACGTGACCGACCCGCGCTTGGCAGCTGATCGCTCCGTGTCGAGCCGTGGCAAGATAGCGTAATGGTTTGATCCACGGCTGCAACAGCAATGGGTCGCGGGTTCGAGTCCGACCGAGATCGACTCCAGAATTTCTACCTTAGTGTTGGAGGTTTATCTATAGTTCTCATTGCAATGTGATCCGCGCAAGTGGTGTCTCAAAAATATCTAGAAGTGGGCCATGCTACATGTCGGTTGATACGGAATCAAAATAAATACAATCGGACTGGTGTAAAACTGTAAATGGTCATTGTATTCAACAAACACCCTGAACAACACACAAACAAAGAAACTTCGTGTCGAATTTATATCAAGTAATGGATTCAAGGATGCATACCCAGATCGGGTTAAAGGATTTGCATCGACAGGCGTATTATTTTGAGGCTGGTAAAATTCCTAATCTATATACTCTCCTCCGACTGGTTGTATCAAATATTTGAATGACAGTAATAAATCGTGGTTCCCAAGCAGTGGTTCCCAAACGGTGGGGAATTCCCCACTGGTGGGGAATTTAGGGATTTTTGGTGGGGAATAGACTCACTTTTGAAAAAATATTTACAGTAATATGCTCCTTTATTAAATGTCGTTTTGAAATGCCGATCGAATATTTCTTAGCTCATTTGCAATCCAGCGATTGATATAATCAGTGCCTCCAATTAGCGAGAATTGCCTGGATAGCGACACGCGATCTCCAGACATGTTTTTATTCATTTGTACACCATCATCGGTCACTAAACGTAGTGATAGAAAAATTCTGATTCGTTGTAATAAGAGCTCATATTGCTGAACATGTATTCAAGGGAGATCGTGAACTCGCTAATTGATAGCACATCCGGACTCGTTACAAAGGAAATTACATATTTATGTTATTTCAAGATCTTTCAGTATTGTGCGAAAGTGTAGTTTACGACGGCTTATATATATATGTATCGCACGCATTACGCATGAGTTCGTCAACATCAGGAAGTTTATCTGACCCATATATTATTCGGTATTTACGTATGTAAATAGATGCTGCCCCGCAACATTTGGAAAATTATCAAACCCTCCTATTTTTCTGTTGGCTCCGCGCCGGGGTGGATACATATATTTGCGGAGGTGCGTTTACGGTTACCAGTTCACCGCTGCGTTAATTTTATTGTGTGCTGATCAATTCCGGGGATCTTAACAGTCACCAATAGCACGTACTATATATGCTAAGCAAAGTCTTGCAAAAATTTATTGGAGGTAGCCCTTTAAAGGGTAGATATGAATATAGAGTTTTTAGGTGGGGAATGAAGGCTCGTAATGAATCGGAAGTGGGGAATTAGGATAAAAAGGTTGGGAACTACCGGTATAAAGGCTTGTGAACATTCAAGTTATAATCGAGTGTGTCGTAATCATATTGGCTTTTAGGTGTCGAACACTTACTATTACTGAAATACGACATATATGTGTCTTACATTTTGTTCTCGGTAAGTTCAAATCGCTACGCGACTTCACGCATCTGCTGAAAAACGTGTGACATGGGTTCGATAACATGTATTACTTATATATCTCATATGTCGTTATTACGGTCATCGAGATCTTCGGTAACTCATAGACCGAAAAAACCTGTCCCGTTAAAAAAACCTAGGTAAGAATAAATAGATAAACTATAAAACGGGATAAGATATAACTATTAACCGGTTTGTCTCGATTACTGTTTCATCTTCGGCTACTTAAAGCGCTGAAATATAGATTATATCGAAATAACCTTACCCAATTCCCTCAGCGTAATCTTTCAATATAATTTCTGTTTCATAAATTCCATGTTACCCCGAAATTCGTTAATTACGGAACTTAAATGAAATTCGGTGAGAGCTCTCTGTGATCATAAATGATATTTTCTGTTCGTGTCAATTAGTTTACAGCTCATTTGCAATTGCCAACCATTTATGCCAAGCGTTGAATCCTCGAGAATTCGTGTCAATAATACTGTGATGCGGAATACATAATATAAACCCTAATTTTTATCACGTTTGCTGAGGTGTCGTGGTAACATTCTAATCGAACTACGTTTACCATCTTCTCCATACCACGTGGCATTCACCAGAATAGGTATTTCCGGTCACAATTAAATAATATAACCAGTTACTCGGGGTAACTACATGTTGAAGGCATCTGCTCAGTATCGTTTCATGAACCATTACGACAAGTGGAGCTGCTAGTATTGATTGCTGTTGATTGTTGTGATAAGTAACGGAAGCGGTCAGCGAAAGTAGAAGCACGTGTACAATGACTTTAGAGAGATAGATTGCTGTTATTTAGCAATCACATTCATAAGTCATAATAACATTGGGATAAACGTTGTTGACAAACGGAAATGTAATGTTTTTTGGTAAATATTTGCCCAGCTTCTATGATTGCCTCGATTTTCTCTCCCATTTTTGTTCATGTATACAACTGTTATCGTTTTACGGACAGGTTCATTACACAAAGATCTAAGCCAGTGGTTCCCAACGTGGGCGATATCGCCCCCCAGGGGGCGATTTGTCGATCCAGGAGGGCGAAAATAACCAAGGGGGTGATAGGGGGGTGAAAACGGACGAAGGGGGCGATAGGGGGGCGATGGCGCGTTGAAATGGCTATATTGGCGTCTATGACCGTAACTGCCACACCCAAACCCCCAATTGGGATGGAGGGCCTGAGCTCGAAAGGGGCCCACATTTTTTTCGTGAATTTACATTAATTATAGAGTATTGTTTTGGTAATTTAGGCAACTTTTTCGAAGAAATTTCGCGCTGCGCGCCATTCCGTGGTCGCATATCTCTTGGTTATTGGATACCCTTCCTCCATGAAATAATACGCGTGAGTTATAGAAATGGCCATCTCGGCGTCAGCCATTATCACACCATGACGCACCAAGACATACGAAGTTTCAGGCCATGTAACATGCGACTCCGAGAAGTGTGCCAGAACGAGAAAACCTTGGCGGAGAAGGGCTGCCTTAATGCTGACCGACTTCGATAACCTATATATATATATTTAATTGTCCATAGGCGTCTAAATGCCTGGCGCCCAATGTTCCTGTCCTGGCAATCAGAACCCCGCAAAAAATGCCATCTCGCAGAGAAAAATTAATTGCCTGTGCAGAAATACCAATTTGAAATCGTGTGCGTCTTTTAGTTGAGTTCATATGGGCGATTTGAATATCTTTTGACAGAGCAGACAGGCCACGAAATGTCATTACGTAACGAAGTCATTATACCCACGGGTCCGCCGAATATGTTCAATTATTATTTACGGGCCCTACATTTTCCAGGACACCTCACTCAGCTTTACCGGTAAATCTAAATACATGAGCAGAGAGAGGATAAAAAATTGACAGCAATATATATGCAATTCCAGATCATATTGACCGATTCAATCATGAATGATTGAAATTTGTCGCGCTTCGCGCGAATTAAGCCTGCTTCCTAAAGTGTCCGACTATTTCTGCTGAGAATTAGGGATTAAGAGGTATCGGGAGAGTTGGGTCTAAGGGTGCAGAAGTTTGCTTTATCGCCCTATGGAGAGGGGGTCAAGACCAACGTATTGGGGGGGCTGACGAAGTGCTGTTACGGTCCTTTTGGAATAAAGTCGGAGAAATCACCCTTCTCTGTTAGACAAGTCATCAAAATTTAGCTGGAAAAGTGTAATTTCGAGGTCGAGCCGAAAAGCTGACCTTTTTTCTTAGTCAACTCGCCGGTGGTTTCAGTCTGTATGCCCTTTTTTCGGTTCCCAATATTTGGGCGGCGATGATCGGTGTGGAGTTTAAAAAGGGGGCGATGAGTCGAAAAAGGTTGGGAACCACTGATCTAAGCTAAGCCATTATCAGTCCCATTGCCAATTATCACAGAACAATTATTTGACCGCACCTGTCAGTCTAAGTGCGGGCGTAAAACGTTACCTAAATATCCCCACAACATAATGCAGAACGCGAAACATCCGTTCGGAAGTGATACAACAGCAATTATTTACACCATGCTGCTCAGTTTGAAGTTGCTCAAGATTCACGCAAAGACGGCAGCTGATCTTTACAACACCACCTCTTAATCAATCCGGCTGATAGCCTGCAACAGTGCGAAAAGCGCAGGTGTTGTGCACTCGCAATTTTCTCTCTACCGCCAGTTAAGCTAGAACATGCTCCTAGCGGAGAATCCGTTGTTGATCCACCGCCTTTATCTCGCAAGCAAATACGCAAAAATTTGTCGACGTGACGTCAGTTTTAGCCTATATCTACGCCGATGTACAGTACAATGTAGTACATTTGATGTGGGGGTTCAATTTCAAAGTTAACATTAAAAGACCTAAAGTTAAATTGCAGGGTGCTTGCTCGTTCAGAGATTCTGTAACACAAACTCACGATTCCAAGCAAGTTTCATTATGGCTCTTTCAACGGAGAGGTTACACAGCGCCTACTGTAACTTGTTACCTTCTCATTTCTCTGATCTTATTTTTTCGCGTATCCACTTCTGGGGCGGACTAATATGCACGCCGTCACGTTAGCCTTTTGCTACTCTTCTTTCTTGAGAATGACAATTGATGAGTCTCAGATGAAACGATACTTCCGCTTCAGTGTGACTATCCGTTTCGTAGACCAGCCGCGTATATTGATTCATTCTCTTTACCGCCGTGAAAACTTGGTAAACGCGATGCTCGTGAATGGCAATACTGAAATGATTTTTTTTTGTTATAAAAATACACGTTCGCAGCCTGACATGAATCTATATATCACGTGATGAATTTGCAGCCAGACCCGTCAGCTGATTTATTCTCTCGTAAATGTAATAATTGCATCCCAAATCTACCTTCCTTGGAAAATACTAAGTATACATAGATTACATTTCCGCGACAAAACTGTTGAGGTAGAAGTAGTATACAAATAGATCTGGTTGAGTTGATTTTTCAGCTAAGCAAGTAATAAAAGTAGCTAAAACCTACTCGAGTACTTCGGTAATGTAGCTTCACTTCGTTACTGTTGAACTCTTTTAGAGGAGCGGTAAGCACATGGCGGGTAATAAGGGGCGATGAGTCAAAAAAGTTTCCGAACCTCTGATTTAAATTGATAGTATAGTTACTTGACGCAGGTGCATTATCTATCAGGTATCAAAGTAGTCATCACTGCGATACTCAAGTACATAGGTAACGCTTTAGCATTTATACCCAATAACGAGAAGTAGCCGCTCTCAAGACTTGTCAAAACTACTGCTAGAGGAAGAGGAAATAAAGATCTGCAAATTACTCGAGTATAAGTAGTTTCAAATGGTAGATTTGGTCGCAGACTCTTAGTAGCGGATCGACGGTGGCTACTTTCAAAATTACAGAGTGATAAAAGGACTAACGAAACAACAAACCGGTGCAATTTTTGAATATATATTCAGCTACCGCCATCAGGGACTATTTCTCCGAGTCAGGATGGAAATATATCGCAAAGCTCTGTCAGCTTTACAAAATCCGAAGTGCAAAAAGGGAGCGGTTTTTCCCAAAAGTTACAACACATAATCATTTGCGCAAGGAGTACAAGTGTGCAAAACCTTCTAGCGTAGACTGAAAAAGTAGAACGCATATACTGTATTATATATTCCCCAACGTTTGCCAACATAACTTTATGTCTCTCCTGATACCAGCCATGCTAACTTTTTGACACAGAATCACGTGTTTAACTGTTTATGCATTGCAATGCATTGCCTGACATGTTTATAGACGAATGATAGGCGCACGAAAACAAGGATGTTTTTGTTTAAAATGAAAATACATTTAAAATGCATAGGTATATAACACAGCCCTTGTATTAAACATCCATTTATCGTATTTTATTTTATTTTTTAGCCACTAACCTACCACCTTAACATCTATAATTACAATATCTGATCCATTTGGGTGCATGTGTACGACATAGAATACTCGTAAGTTGTACTATCCTTCTATCCCAGAAATATTCTCACGTGATGATGTGCACAACGGAAGTGCGTTATTCAGCA
>ATSW01066392.1:0-11544 GCA_000444245.1 Botryllus schlosseri | reverse complement strand
AATAACGAGCAGACCACGCGTGGTTGATATGTGAGCAATAACAATCGTTGATATATATTTTTCATCTGAATAAGTCACACACAATGTACAATGCGATAAGACCCAATGCGGTGTCATGAACAGATACGAGGATGTCGAACTTCGCACGTCCGCCCCTCGCGCAGTCAATTCAACACTGAGCCGACCACGCAATCGTGATCACGTGATCTGATCACGCCGTGACTGCGTGATCTACGCATGCCCTGACCTCCTTACAAGATCGACAAATCAGTTGATAATAACATTATTAGTTTAATAATTCATATTAATACTTGTTAATACACCTAATTTCAAAATTTCCCGAGGGCCGAGTTCACCGAGGGCCGGGTTCACCGAGGGCCGGGTTCACTGGCAACCGATGGGACAAGGCGAACTAGTATGAAATGGGGAAGCGCAACCTAGCCCCGTCAATCCAAATTTTGCACAATTGCGACAGAATTCACACACTGACAAGAGCTGTCATGCTGAATAGTTATTTTTCAGTCCGTACGCATTAGGAAAGATGCCTGCCTCCATATGCCTGAAAGTCATAGTTTCGCTCTGGTATTGCTACGTATGCCTGTGACATAGCCTATCTTCCCTCAAATGCGTTACCGCTGCTCTACACTATTGGTTGATAAACTTACCTTATCCAAGTAATGGATATTATTACTCCAAACTTGAATTTGTCGTTTTATTTCTGTTTAGCAAGAATCAGTATTGACGCATGTACCGGTTTTGCATATGAGTACACATTGTCCATTGATGGTAAAAGCTTGAAAAAATTTCTTGAAAACAAGAGCAAGACTTCAAAGGCGTGGGCCTTGAAAATAAATGGAACGGAAACTAGGATTGTATTTGGTGGGTGACGCTATTCATATTTAAAACTTCAAAAATACACATTCAATCTTCATGTTATGCATATATTTCTAGTTATGCTGATTTTAGTTCTGAAATAATTGAATAATTGAAATTTGTATGTATGTTTATTACACCGCACCTTCAAAACAGTTGGTGACTCTGGCTTCAATGTACAATCCAGTTTTGCCTCCAACTCCACATGAAAATCCCTATCCTATTAGGTTGATGCATTGGTCCACGTCTATTCTGTAAGTAGGTAAATCTACAACCTACTGCATTCAATGAATTGCTAATGACTACTAACCGATGGCTTTTAGTGCTATGAACTTTTACCTTTGCTATTACGATTGATATAATAGAAAAGCCTAGAGCAGTGGTTCCCAACGTGGGCGATTTGGCGTCCTAGGGGGGCGAAAATGACGAATGGGGGCGAAAATGGACAAAGGGGGCGAAAATAGCGAAGGGGGCGATGAAGCGTCAAAACAGCTAACCTTTTTTTTAGTCAACCCACGGAAATTTAGTTACAAAAGTGTGTAAAATTAGGCTGTGAGCCGTGAAGTTGACCTTTTTTTTTTTTTTTTTAGTCACCCCGCCAGTGATTACAGTTTGTATGCCCAATTTTCGGTACACAAGATTTGGGGGGCGATGGGTCGAAAAAGGTTGGGAACCACTGGCCTAGAGCGTAGGGCTAACGCGTACTGTCAAAGTGGATGGTAATTTGAATTCTGGTATTGGCATATATTAAAAAATGAATCAACCGCATCCCTGTTATAAAACAATCATTTTCTTATCAGTCATTTAATACAGAAAAAGACACTCTGGACATATGGGTGAATGGTGAGAAGATGGAGACTGCAGTAAGTATTGAGCATTTGTAAATTGGGCCCACATGCCAATGATCAATGATCATGTACATAGGGTGAATTCACTGATGAAGGAACAGAGACTCATTTTGAATTTGGAAATCATTCTGCTTTCATAAGGGCAGTCACTAGTGGAAGGCGGAGAGATGGGATCATTCATGCACTTTACATTGATGATAAAGCTATTGCGGATCAAGAGTGATGATAGCTTATGATGAATTCTTATACAATATGACCATTTCTCCAGTACGCACCTACATTACAGACGTTTCATATTTTTTGTGCATTACATGATAAACTTATGTCTGAAGATTTTAAGCCACTTGCTATAGTAACTAGTGCTGTCAATTTATATTTTGACAAGGACACATATTCCTGCATCAACTCCGTTCTATTGGTGCTTAGAAATGAAACTTCATCTTTATATCGTAGTCAGTTTGTGGTTATCATTTTCGTGTGACAGGTTGGAAAAGTATCAGTATTGTTTTAATCTATTCGATTTGGTATTCATGTTTCTTTCGCCATTCATCCGCATGAACACAGCTAATGGAGAAGCACAGCAATTGAGGATGACAGTACAATGTATGTGTCCGTAGCTTCAATATTATTGGTTAAATTTACCTGATATTTCATGATGACAGGCTCCACCATTGCTTCTATTTTGGCTTCCTTAAAGCCCGAAATGTACAGTGCCTGGGCGAAGAAAACCTTGCAGCAGTGCCTTGTTCAACTGGTTGGAAATTATAGTCGTTTTGCTTGCATTGGTTTCGTATGGGATAAAACTGCATTAATCCGTGGCTAGTTTGGATATTAAAGTCGTCCCTTGGGTAAATGATTCCGTAAATTTGCATCATCTAACTTCTACGTGTGTCTGGTTTGTCTGGTGATCTGTTACATGCAATTTACCTGCTATTTCTATATTATGGATTGATAATAAATATACCTGACTTCAAGCGTTAACTTGAATCACCGTACTTGTATGAAGATAACCCAAGATGCTTTTAAGATCCGTAATGTTAATGATTTTTCCCTGGAGGTCCAGCAAAGTAAGAAGACAGCCACAGGGTGCCACTTATCTGTGTTTTTACTATATGAAAATAGTCTACTAGAAATTAGTTTGAAGTGCAATCTATTGATCAGGTAATGTGTTTCCTCAATTATTGAGAAGAGAAAAAGTGAGATTGGGTCGTGTTCTAGCAGTTCTTTGGAATATATCACAAGAGCTGGAGGAAATCGATTGAGTCATGACTCATGCGTAGTATTGCCAATAATGATCAAGTTGTCTGGGCTCTATTCTGCTCGTTGTCAGCATTATTAGGTCTCATCATCGACCCAGTATTCCTCTTTTTATCGGAATTTTCTATATTGCAATCGTGTGGTGTATTTATTTGATAAAAATATTATTAAATGATGATGAAACACATATTTTTGTAATATGAATGTCATATTAAATTGGTTGGGGTTTGGTCTGTTCATAATGTAGGCAACTTGATTCATTGGATGATTATGTGCCAAGGACATATAACGTAGAGTATATTTCTACTTTTTCGGTTGGGCGATCTTCACAAAGTATTGCTAACTAAGGGACACGAGCAATTCAAGATTGCATCATTGGATATGACTGCATTCATGTCAAACTAGGATTAAATTGCTAATCCTAATGTGTGCGCTGCAGCTACCAATAGTTCTATCATGTTTTTGATGATTTTTCAAAAAAATAATACAATATTTATTTTCTATATATAATGGAGGATTTCAGGGACCCTTTTCAAATACCATAATTACATAAAATAGCACAGCTTCAATTAATGTTATAGGTTTATACTATTAGTGTTTATAGTTTACTACACATCATTATAACCAATTTAACAAAATGTATGCTTCCTATTGCTTTGTCTCCACGAATCCTGCCACTTCTGTGTTTTAGCTATCTTTTATTGTCCAATGAAATGAAATTTATGAAACACAAATGGTAGAACTAAAAGACATCAGAACTTCTGTCATTTATATGAATTCTTGCCTACGACTCATTTAATGTGTTGCGTGTAATCTTTTATTCGGTGAACATGTCTATTTTCTATATTATTTCGAATTGGCTGTTCTTACTGTTCGATTAATAGGATTCGCTGAATTGTTTCAATTTCTGTGCCTGTAGATAGTAACACAAATTTGTGATCTTATTGAAACGAAGAGGGTATTCTAAGATTACAATATCTAGTCTTCCACTAGAACAGATAACAGATGTTGTTTGATAATTAACTGTCTATTTTAGATCGTTGGGTTCGATTGCGGTAGTCAAAATTACAACATGAATAATCTGATGAGAAGTGTCGGAACCCAAAATTTTTGGTTTACTGAATGATACTCACAGGATACACGCTGCGTCAAAAATGGATTTAACAATAGCTAAATCTATGGCACAGTGTACTCCTTTTCATCAGTTCCAGGGACGTGAATTAATGCATAGATCATGTCGTTGTTCATAGTTTTATGATATGATAGATGTCATCACGGTTTACGGTAATCCCAGAGTAAGAAAGCTGGATGCCCAGCAAATTTCCCTATTCAGTGAAGCATTTCGCGCCCGGTGATTATAAAGCAGTGCATGGATTTACCCATATTCATAGTTATATACCCGTCCGGTTGAACATCAATTGAAATGAAATACCGGCAATATGACACAGATTGAATGTAGTAGCGATACTTTCGCTGCAAGCTGACCCAAATTCACATATATAATGGCGCAGAGCGGGAGTGAAATTATGTTTTGTAACTGCAGATTATATTGACCAATCAGCGACGAGCAGAAGGTCGGTCACGAGGAGGCAATACATAGCGCGCCGAGAGTCGACCATCCGCATCAACAAAAAAAATCATCGGTTATCGTGCGTGTTGACTCGCCTGACAAATACGGCTTCTGCTGCTTAGAAAGCTTCTCAAATTCCACTGTTATTTCAAATACGGGGCACTATTTTCGTGGAGATATTGATATTAGTACACGAGGAATACAGAAAGAACGATTCAACTTCATTTGGTAAGTTTTTGAGGCTGCTTTTATACGAAGGGTGTAGTCTGCCGCCATTACGGTACGTGGCCTCTCTCTTGCCGTAATCACGTGATCGTTGTGTTGTAGTCAAGTCACGGGCTCCCCATGGCACGTATCTCGCAATGTGATTTTATGACTGTATCGCCGATATGTCGCCAAATTTGTTGTCTACAATTGATATAATGAAAAATATCATGAAATCCGCGGCTGTGTGGCAATGCCTTTGTCAACAAATCTACCGTTTCATGTGGTCTCGTACTATGGGAACGCGTGCATGTCATCGAAGGGTACACACGCGCTATTGTTTTGGATTTTAAGTTACGCATGTCTGTGATGAAACACCCTGAAGCTTGAAGCTATTTGCCAATGGCGGATCACGCATCACATGGTTGCATCGATAAAATTGACGACTGGCACTTGCTTTGACATTTGTAAAGAATATATTTTCAATCTAGAAGTAGTATATATATATGGAAATGTATTGATTGCCAACCTAATATTCCTGAGCTAGTCTACATGACACATTCATTGAAATTATTTAACGCTGACATAAGAATAGCTGAATCCCTAGCAGCTTGCATCATATTGCATGTTCTTCTGGAAAGTTTACATGATCCCCTTTCTTTTTGCAAACCATTACATAAGAAGTATACATATGATATATTAATAGATGCGTTATCATGGAATCACTGTCTTGGCTACTCAGCCCAGTTGGAATTGCTGTACCTTTTATCCAATAAACTGGGGGTTTCAGAACAACTCCCCGTTTTGTAATCTTGTCAGTTATATAAGATATGTGTGGCTGCTGAGAGGTAAGCCACAAACTGAAAACCAAATCGTCCTACTTGGTATTGTTTTCGATCGCACTAGAGCCATCTTAACTTGACGTTGCAGAAAAGCTTGCTTTATATAGAGAATGGTGTTCCTATTGCCTGTGTCACAAACAAGTATGGAAACCCAGCTCGGTATATACCAAAATTCTTGAATCATGTCAAAGGCGGAATCTTCAATGTAGCCTAATCGTACAATGTGGGATGATTAAGTGTTTCGTTGTTAGTAATTATCCACAATGATCGAAAGAATTATAATATCCATGTATGGTTTGCTCACGCGGAGGGAGACAAAAATTAATAAAAGTAGTAACTTCATGATATACTACAGTCGTAACATTTTGCCGAAGTTACGGTATCTATGCTATCTTGTGACCACTTCGCTACAGGCTCCTACAGTGTTATCGACACGGTCATAATTATTTATTGATAGAACTTTAATGGTTTAGGTTCATATCTATAGAATATTACCTGTTTTTATCATATGCATCATTTTATCCAGTTGATTGGTGTGTCTTGAACACCTGAATTCTCAAGATATAAGATTAGGTCAGTAGTTCCCAACGTGGACGATTTGGCGGTCTAGGGGGACGAAAATGGACAAAGGGGGCGATAGGGGGGCAATGACGCGTCAAAACAGCTGATTTTTTTTTTTAGTCAACCCACGGAAATTTATTTACAAAAGTGTCAAATTATTAGGCTTCGGGCCGAAAAGTTGACCTTTTTTCTTTCTAGTCAACCCGCCGGTGATTATAGTTTGTATGCCCAATTTTCGATACACAAAATTTGGGGGGCGATGATCGGTGTTAAGCTTGAAAAGGGGGCGATGGGTTGAAAAAGGTTGGGAACCACTGGATTAGGTGATCATTTGTCACAACTTGTGACTTGCTCTACCCCTTTTAATGCAAGCAAAAATATTGTCACACATGAGGTATTCTTAGCAAACAATCAATTATCTTGAAAGAGAATTCTTCACTAATCAAGAATTAGAATGATGTGAGAGGTATATACTAATACCTACCAACATTAATTGTAAATCGGCTATCTCCAGGTTAAATTTTTATTCCACATGATAGTGGATGTTGTGATTTTTTAAAAGCTCTTGATGATTTCCTTTACTCCTGTGATTGTGAATGTAGGCCTAATTTGAAGCCTTGTTCATTGGTCTTGAGCAGTGATGCGTTATGAAATAAGTTGACTCTTAATTAGCCTTTCATGCTCAATGCTGCTAATATGAAAGTTAATTCTTACATACTGTTTGCTATACTGTCGCTCTTGACAGAGAGGAATTTTCGGAAAAAGAGATGGTCTAAAAAACATGATTGTGGATATTGGGGTAATGATATTGTCAAAAAAATATCGTGTGGGGAATTTTCATCTCAACTGGTGGTGAATTTTTGCTTATCCCGGCTTGTTAACTTGAAATAATTAATTATATTCCAACATAATATATTAATATAAGGTATTGGATTGATGGTGTTCGATTTTATGCACCTTTGAATATGAATGAATCAATGAATCTGATGTTATTCGAATTGAAACTGCAACAAACATGCCAGTGGTAACTTTGTTCATGGTGTATTCTTTCAGAGTGGACATATAGCTTCACAAATTAGAGCTCTTTTCCAAAACCACTGAAATATATTTATGATGAAACTCGCTTTCAGATGGTATTCTCACTGTTCTGTCTCTATTCTAACATAGCTCTTTATCTCTAATAAGTAGTGGGATTTCAACTTGACACTCGGTGTTTCATGTTAGCAGGATTGTTACCAAGTCACATGGCACCGAGTCACAAGTCAATCTCAGTTTCATAGTTTTGACTCGAGTCAAGTCGAGTCATTTTCAATTCACCACCGAGTCTAGTCCGAGTCAAGTCAGCGAAAAGAGGGTCGAGTCCGAGTCACGGTATAATGACTCGAGTCGAGTCCAAGTCATTGTGTTGACTGCCCAGTTTCATGTTAATGTCTTATTAAACCCACCTTTTATAACTCTGTTTGGTGATATCGAATGGTTTGCTTTTATAATATAGTAATTTTCATCACTTTTAGCAGTTTCTGGTCGCATTTTCAAGTACCAGTACCAATAGACGAAATCCCAATAGTGTGGTTACTTAACTATTCTTCGAAATTACAATGATATGTTGGTCTTGGCCGTCTGCGTCTCGAGTCATATGACTTGGCCCGAGTCATGCGCAATGACTCGAGTCCAAGTCGAGTCAATACACAGATTGACTCGAGTCGAGTCATTTCCGTATTTTGAGAAAATGATTCAAGTCGAGTCATCAGAAAATCGTGACTCGAGTCGAGTCATGACTCGAGTCATTACAACCCTGCATGTTAGTAATGTGCACACACGCCTCAGTTGCAGAAGGAATTCTATTACGACTTGCATCTATGTCAGCTTGTACTCAGTTGTCGTTTGGTTGCTTCATCTCCTTTGAGGATGCAATGATTGCATCTTACAAAGTCCGAAGACGGATAATTTTATTAGTTAGTCTGAACACTGATCAATATTGAAATTGCAGCAATTGACAAGGCTGTGTTTGAAGGATTGTTTCTTGTCCTCTTATGTAGTTGTGGAGCAATTGCATAATACAGAGTAGGATTTTGGTGAAACGTGGTTTCGAAGATACCATGCAGTTTGTATTTTGGCGACTATGGAGTAGCATTTATCGATAAAATGTTCTCTCTAATTGCAAAGAGTGTGACGCGGTGGTGCGATATTGTGAGCACTATTGAATTAGGACAACTAGATATCACAAGCAACGAGGAGGTGCAAGACAGCCCTGGAGATGTGCAGTTTGCAAATGGAAGTAAAGCTGGAGCAGAAATGCCTGTCAACGAGAAGCCTGGGGAGTTATCAGTTATTTGTGTTCAGTGGTCATGCTCATCGTTTATACTGGGAACAGGAAGTCATTCATCATGTCTCTGACATTGCTCGAAGTTTTCCACCACCCCCCCGACTTTAAATAAATTTGCTACAGTGGCATTGTTTGAGTGGCATATATTCCAACTATTTTGCTGTGTTGCACGTTTTCCGTTGTATAACCTTGTAATGTCTCTAACTAGATTTATCTGTGTTACTGATTTTGCGAGAATGGGGTGGGCAAACCTGTTTTCTGGCTCAATTGTGTTGTTTTCCATAATGAGACTTCGTGAAGACATATTTTTCGAGCCTTGTTTAGTATTTTGTTTTTGTTCAATTACATTATTTTCTAAGCTGATAGCATGCCTCCATTTCCCCGTAAGTACATGAGTAGTTTATTGTCAGGCAATCCTGATGAGTCGTAATGTGGGTGTCGTCACGGACGTCGATTTCAGAGCGCAGATGGTATTATATTGCAGGATTAGAAGGAATGACAAAGTCCCCTAAGAAGATTCAGAAGCACCATGAAACCACGAATTGATCATGTATATTCAAGATGTTTATTTATCGTTTCATCGGACAAGCATTGTCGTTCAGAACCTCCTTTGTGCAATAAGTGGGATTCCTGTTTAGGTGGCATAGTTAAAGCTACGAGTTAACTGGGTTTACTACCCTGACGTAACAACAAGGAGTGCCTGTATGCTTTTGCCTGACGACAAATACGCGGCTTACCGCAGCTTCTTTATTAGGATATTACTGATATTTCGAAGCGCTGCCCGATCTATGTGCTGGTCTCTTGCTCTTGTACGCGCTGGGAGTAAGTATGAATTAGCGAGATACACGGGTTAACTAGCTGACGCGACAGATTTTGCCGCAAAATGCTGTCGAAAATGAGACGCTGATAATTTCGGCGTACGTTTCCTTCATCAACGGTGGGAAATGGTCAAATGCAGGCGTTACGTAATGCTGACAAATGTCAACTCATTGTCCACACGCCTCATCACTTTCACGCTATAGCGGGTACCGATTCGACGTTGCCGTATCGTAGTCGTGTGATGGACAGAAGGTCGGCATGCTTTTATTGCGCCATACGTTGAAATTCACGTCGCTTCCGAGAGTTATTGGTCTGGAAGCCACGTTGCCGAATTGCTCAGTAGGGCTGAGCGAATGTGTGAGTTATTCGATTCTGAATCCAGCGTTACTCGTTCGAGACGTCATAACGGTATGGATGGCGTGGAGAGTTCAAAATATGTACTTTTTGTGTGGCCTTACAGAAAGTTTTGCCAGTTCTAAATCACATTAAAGAGGATACATAAAAATTTAGACCACACCTACTATATTGCAACTGCGTTGACAATGTTGTGGATTGTGTGAGACGTGACAGAAATGTCATTTCGACTGACGTGGCTATGTGCAACATGTTTTGTATACTACGTCCGACCAATCGAGGTTTCACGGCGGGAGCAAAGTATCAAAACTAATCGTTGGTTATATAACTCGCTACACAATAAAGTAGTGTAAAGGGGTGTATACTGTATACTAACCAATAATCGTTGCAACTAATTCTCGATTCTTACTCGAGCACTATTTATGCCCAATTGTACGGCGATGAAGCCTCACTCCGTGATGTAGTTCCAAGTCGCATGCTCCCGTCACAGGCGCGCGAGCTACGATGCCCGAGACCTTCGTCACTTCAGCGCCCCGTTGATCACGTGACACCCTTGACTCGCAAGTTCCCGGTCAGTTCTCTCGTCTGGACAATGACGGATGGACAGATCCGCTGATGGTGGAATGGCCCCGGCTCTTCAGTCTTGCAACCACCAATCTACAGACTTGGCGAACGAAGACGCAGAAGCGAACCAGGCCGGCAGTCCGTTGCCGTGCAGAAAGGTCTGTTCGCGGCGTGCGTTGCGTCATCGGCGCTTGACCTAATTACGGTCTTTCTTTCCGGCGAAGGTGAACGGCAAGGCGCGCGAAGTTGAAGCAGGAGATAATTATTCGCTAAGCACCGCTAGAGAAGGATCAATCGACGCGGCTGACGGCGGAGCTCCGTCAATCGCTTTCAGCGAACATATTCAAGGTTCGTGTGTTTAACTAGTCTTAGCTCGAGATTACCAGAACACGATCTGACATATCAACTTCGTTTTCGTTCGGTATACGTAACTCATATCGATATGCGTTTGGCCTAGGCGTTTCGACACCTTCCCATCTCTTCATCTTATCGCAGTTTTGTGTTGTTTTGAATTGATGGTAATAATGATTAAAACGAATCACAACTACAACTGATTGAAGCGCTTTTCGCGCGCTTCATAACGACATCGATGATAGCGCTTTGCGACCGCGTTACTAATCAAAGATTTCCGGCTGTAAGAAAGTGTAAACCGACAGCGGCGGGTTTTTCTAATCGCATGCGCCCGTCATTATGAATGGCGACGCGATGCGCTTGTGGTTTGCAGCTTCTACGTGATCGACTTTCACCCGGTTGGCGGCGTTTGCATAGGTCGCTTTAAGTTTGTTATCGGCGATCAATGAGTAGACAGGACGTGCGCTGAACCGGCAAGCGTGTCAGAATCGGTAGGTCGCCGATGATTGCTTGGGTCATACAAGCCTCTGACACATTGTTGGTTCACTGCTGATGCTGAAGCTGATAGTATTTGTCCTGCTTAATCTTACCCGCATTCATACCGTTCTTTGTGGACATTTGTTTTCTTATTGCTCCACTATTGATGTTCCATTAGAACAGATTAATCTTATCTCTTCTGCACTATGATTATATAGGCCTAATTACAATTCATTTGGTATTTTGGGCATCTAAGTGGTATCAGATGTAAATAACTTGAATGTGAAAGGTGATTGTGGCTCTCAAGTCCTACTTCACTCTTGTGATAATTAATGAAGATGATTGAATACACTTACTATCCAACTGTTCAATTTCTTATCCTGCTGCGTACTACCCGAAATCATAGTAGGATTTGGCTCGTTTTGATTACCATTTCACTATATTGATTATACTTGAACTGTCCTAGGATTTTAGACTACTTACTCTTCTACTTGATAA
>ATSW01066384.1:0-12394 GCA_000444245.1 Botryllus schlosseri | reverse complement strand
CAGTCTCAGCTGACCGTGTCAGTGTTTGCTTGGTAAAAGATACGGTAATAAAACAAGACAGGCCTGTGTAGATTAGCAATGTCGTCAATTGGTTTCATTTCTACAAATTGCTTGCTTACAATATTTTGTTTACGCTGATGTCATCACTGTTGGACAGCCTGTTATGTTCATATTGCCATTACACACTGTCGTTGCCAGCATTGGTGACAAGTGCATTTGTGAATGGTTATTCAGTGCAGATATGTTTGTTTCTAACAGTCACATGAGTGCCATGTGTCAATAGTAAACAGGTCAACAGCCTCAATGTAATGTAAATTAAACTGTGCCTTAAGCGTGTCTGTATATGTTTTGGACTAGTTTGAAACACACTGCAGTTATGTTGGATTACTTGGCTTCCTATTCGTAAACCGGATATTTGTAATAGTTACGTTATTAGGAAAGGAAGCTTGTAATTTATCAACGGTTTTTAAGTAATTTCATCTCTGCACTGTATATCAGAGACTGCTGACCATACATTTATAATAATATTACTTGTTTGATCACAATTCGTATTTATATGTTCACCATGTGTGCGTACGCCTACACTTACACATTGTGTTGGTCACTGATTTAAGTTACATCCGAAATATATGAAACATACTTGCTAGGTTAGTACCAAAATTAAGCAATTTTGCTCATAAATACAAAAATTGTGGCTGGTCTAGCAATACCAATAGCTTGGTATGTAAATAGACAATTCCTGAGCAAGAAAGGTAATGTGGCTGAATGAATACCTGGCACTATGTGGTTGCCATTGTGTGAGGGGACTCCTTCTGTATTGTATTTTTTAAATCCGTTTATGAAGCCGGATTTGCTGTAACCATGACTGCCAAAATGAAACCACTTTGTAGTGTCCTAACAATGATACTTGGATAAGCGAAGCTAGTTCTGCGGCAAGTTATCTTTTCAGTGACTTCAAAGTATACTATGTGTAGATGTTATTATGTATCATTTGGTTTAGGTAAGAAGGATGAATAAATATCATGGGTCTGATATTGATAAGTTGAAGATTTTTAAACTGTAACCTCATTACAAGACACCTAATTCGTCTCTTCACTCTGTAAATGTGTGTCTGCTAGGGCTGTTATTACAGAAAAAAGTGATTGCAACTCATTAAAATCCATGTCTAATTACACATGGGGTAGGCTCTTGTAACTTTTATTTGTTTTGATCTGAACATTCTAATGTAAGTGGTCTCTTCAGCGAGACTTAATGGTGCACAGTAATAGTTATGTTTTCGCGAGTTGTTATTAAGCACTGTTACGTGGTCGCCCATATACAAAACACTTAACTAACCCGGCCGCTGTGTCCTAAGGCAAAGTTGAATATTTGAAATTCCGATTCGAAATTGTACTGCCGACGCTTTTCGGCTGTCATAGATTTTCTTCGAAGCATCTAAATTGCTGTGGGCTAACGTATTGAAATATCCGTGACACGATAGTCGCGTTGCGGTGTCCCGATAACGAGTTTTGACGCGTTCTACGCAGGAACTCATTTATACATTCGTTCGTGACTGTCCATCGCCAGTGATGTCACAGACCTTTTGAAGCCTCGGAAACGTGGGTTTTGTGTATTTAACGGCGCTTGTGCGCGAATATTGTTCGCGAAAGTGCGACGTTTTAATACACCGAATCACGTCATCGTAACCTTTCGAGTGGGGCTGTAGAGAAAGCATGAGTCGAGTAGCTAGTGCTTCGGAACGTTTTTTTTTTGCGTGCCGAGGGGAAACGCGTCGCTGTCCACATTGATTCATCACGTGCCGCTGTGAGTGAGCCAGTTTAGGGATCGGTGGGTTTGAGTCACGGGCTTGCGGTATAAAGCGTTCTATAACCGGTTCTGTATCATGGATTTTCGTAGGTTTGGTGAAGACAGAAGAGGCGGCATTTCTTACGCGAAAATTTGAAATCGTCGATTTCTGTAACCAGCAACGCGAACGCGCGGTATAGTTTCCAATAATGCTGATATTCGATATGAGGTGTTGTATTTCTGGGATATTTCGGTAGCCGTTATAGGGTCACCAACAATCTCTCGATTACTAACGAAAGCGACGCTGGCGTAGGTACGGCTGCACTGTAGAGCTTTTGTTGTGCGCGGGTGTAAGATTACACCTTCGAATCTTAGATGGATTACATCGGTATCACGGCTTTAGACGTGCGCTTTCGTCAAGTGTTGAGTTTCGAATACGGCAGATTTACATCGTTAATCAGATTATGATAGCTGTTTTTCATCACGGGATTTACGTTGGGAGAAATGAAATTACTCTCCGTGGTCACGGCTCGTTTTGGATTTTTGGTTCGCGGAATCAAAATTGTCAATCTATTACAATATGTCGGGTATTTACCAGCGATGCTCGATCTTATAGCTCTTGGAGAAAGTTGCGCATCCGGAATTATACGCACTTGAGCCTTCTTGAAGCAGTTAGCGAGCTAACATAGTCGCAGATTTCTAACCGTCCTTGCGCAGAGTTTGTTTGATACTTGCGGAAACGCAGCTTATTTAATTCTCCGTTGACCCAAACCGAGATTACGTAATCTCGGCGTTGTGTTTATTTTTGTTTGAAGCGTGCGGCGTGCCGTTTTTACTGATTCTTTTTCATTGGTTTTCGATCACAGTTGTTTGTATTGAGGGATAGGACGTACGTGATTGACATGTCGAGATTCCTGTTTCCGGATTAACAGCCTACGGGGACACCGGAACACGTACGCCCCGTAAGGCTGTCTCTGTGATATTTTGTTATGTTGTGGAAAACAAAGGAATTGTATTATATGTCATCGAAGAATATGGGAATTTAGCATATGATATCAGTGTCCTGCCGTGGTGTTAGGCTCGGAGACTGATCGTGCGTCTTACCAAGGGAAGTTGATCTAAAAATCTGCTTACGCTCGGCTCGTATTCGGCGTTAATTGAGCACGGCAGCGTCGGTGATGCTATATTTAAAAAGATACGTCAGGGGAAGCGTTCTAGTGTGTCCTGGTAGTAAATGTATTCGCGCTTATTGTTTTGTGTTTCCCGGAATAGCGGGTTTCAATCGCCCACGCCTCCTCCGAGGCTTTACTGATTCTCATAGTAGGATTTGACAGCTGTATGTAACCGCAACTCAGTTGGAAATAATCGGGTAAAGCCGGCGGCGGGATCGATGTGGCTCCCTTTCCCAGCTGGTAACTGCAACCGGGTATTGTTCGCGGATACGTAATTTGTTGGATATCGTTTTTCAATAATTAGGATTATACGCGATCGTATTAATGTCAAACTGCAGAGCGATTAAGAACGAGGCTCGCTCAGTCAGAGAATAGGCAGATTTTCGCGGAAGCTTTGGGAACAGTAGTCTTTTGGCGTTGAATGAACTATAGCTGGTGTGTATGCGCGAGTGTGCTGAATGATTTGGCTGGTTGCCGATTTATGTGAGCTCATCGGCCTGACCTGTCCGATAAATTAGATTGCCCGGTTATACCGGAGTAGTTTCGCTGTAGACACCTCGAATAATTGCAACACGAATTTAATTTCGCAGACTTACCAATAACTGAATAGTCGCGTTTTAAAGCTCCATCGTTGCTGGTGATGACGTATATCTAGGATTGCAAACGTTGCGTTTCTATAGACGGACTGAAAGTGAGCCGGACAGCTTTACATTGCTGGGAAACTCGGGCGTCATTTCCGCTTCAGCCTTAAGTGATTCGACTCAGCTCACGGGCGTGATCGCCGGCCGTTTTCGTCTTTGCCGACGCAGGGTTTTGAGTTCCGATCGCCATGGAAAGGCGACGATCGGCGAATAATATTATTACGTCACCATGCCGGCTGGGATCGACGTCGTCCGCTATCAAAACGGAAACAATGAATAGCCCGTGGACGAACGATTTCAAGGTGCACGGCACAATCGGAAGGTACGTCCGGTCGCTGTTTCGAACGCGCGGCGCGGCCTTGATTTCAGGGCGTATCTTGGCTTACTGACAGCGTCTGTGCATTTTCCATGTAATATATGCGCATTTCTAGGGCATGCTATCGATCACACGCCGCCAATGTTGCTGTGCTGTTTAGTTTACCAGGAATGTGTAGCGACTGAAACGACGTAGAGAAAGCGGTGTTTAAGTGATGGATTGCTACAAATTGTGCTTTTTTCAAATTCATACATTCCACACTCCTACCTTGACCTGTGTTGAACTTGATATGTTGAACTTAATTGAAACACAGGTAGAACAATTCCTATTTTTTAATATCTACATTCTGGCGATATGCTCGAGATATTACATGATGACTGATGAGTAATTGTGAAACCATCTGATGCAGTTGCCAAGTTTTAGATGGGCTTGAATGAGTTATTTGCTCAGCGAACTGTCGATATAAATGGTATGACTCAAGCCCTGTACTTACTTCACAATTCCATTAGTAACAGTACACTTCTCCATTCATTGACGTTCTTTACGAATGCTGGGAAATTCATGCGAAAAAGGCAATCAACTGGATATCAGTGTACCAACATTACATTGCTGGTGTTGTGTAACATATCCAAAGAACAAATGAACAATATTATGTATAAGTGTGTACCGGTATGCGTTTCTTGGCTGACATATTTAATGACCAACATATGTAGGTAGATTGTTAACTCTATCTTTAAGCTGAATACTACAAGATACAGTAGTAGTATAAACCCTGAGTAATTAAATTGTGCATATCAAGGATAGAATTGATGTGCAGCGGATCTACTTTTAACTAACCTGCTTCTGTAGAGTGTGGTAAGTCTGTCAAGCATTAAAGTGACGATGGGTTTATTTCAGAGGAAAGTTTGCCGTGGTTAAAAAGTGCGAATCCAAATCGTCCGGACAGCAATACGCAGCGAAATGCATCAGAAAGAGGCGTCATAACCGCGACTGCACGCCCGACATTTTGCACGAAATAGCAGTTTTGGAAATGGGGATCGATCACCCGCACCTGATCAAACTTCATAAAGTTTACGAAACGCCGACCGAATTCGTTTTGATATTAGAATAGTAAGAGAATGTCTTTCATTTTTATTATAGATCTGTATTCTGTAGCTTTTTTGTAGTCAGTCCATTTGTCACTCGATAATCTACGTTATTGCTGAATGCTGCATTATAGTGATTGAGGGGTACATGGCACAGGAACTTGGAAACATGTTTTACTAGTTGACCGATCGTACCCAATGACCATCACATCAGATAACATAAGTTACATAACATTGGAGAAAATTGTGATACCTGCCCGTGTTTGTGACATGCCACCCTATTTTTGTCACTTGCTTTTTATTATACTGTCTCCTTTTACTTTTCATTCATTGTGCATGCCTCCTCTTTACATGGCCTAGGCCAAGGCAGGGTTGTAACCAAGTGACAATGCTACGAGTCACAAGTCAATCTTACTTTTATAGTTTTGACTCGAGTCAAGTCGAGTCATTTTCAATTCACAGCTGAGTCAAGTCCGAGTCCAAGTCACGGTGTAGAGTGTCGAGTCCGAGTCATAGTGTTTTGACTTGAGTCCGAGTCCAAGTCATTGTGTTGACCTTTCGGTTCCCAGTTAATGTCATTGAAACCCACTTTTTACAACTCTGCTCGGTGATATCAAATGCTTCACGTTCGTAATCACTATTTTTTCTTACTTTTAACAGTTTTTTGGTAGCATTTTCAAGTACCAATGCTGATAGACGAAAACATAATAGTGTAGTAACTTCGCTATTCTTCGAAATTACAATGAAATGCCCGTCTTGGTAGACCCAATGTCGAGTCATATGACTTGGTCCGAGTCATGCGCAATGACTCGAGTACAAGTCGAGTCAACGCACATATTGACTCGAGTCGAGTGATTTTTCCTTTTCAAGAAAATGACTCGACTCGAGTCATGACTCAAGTCATTACAACCCTGGGCCAAGGTGGGTGTCTGATTCCAAAGAATACTCCAAGTCGTTTCGACACATATTGATCTTTTCATTGTATCGCATTTATGTGGTATATTTAACTGATAAAAATGTTTAATAAACCGACTACTAGAAAAAAATGGGAATGTTTGGTGGGTGTTCCTTTTGCCACGTTCTCTGCCGCCTTTGTGGTGTGTCGTGCGTTCTGTAATTGCATTATTTGGTGAAGCAGACTTGGTACTACGGAAATGGATGAGACCATTAAAGAAATTCCAATGCAATCTGTTGTTTTGTAATGTAGCGTATTGTGTGTTGTTTGAAAATTGAAGTTTTGTTCGTAAGTTTCTCCGAAAAAGCCTACTTAACATGTGTCTGTTTTATGTTGCAGTGCCGCTGGCGGCGAGATATTCGATCATTGCGTCGGTGTTAAAGACACTTTCTCGGAACACTCGTCAAGGAGGCTAATGAAGCAGATATTAGACGCCGTCCACTTCCTGCACTCCAACGACATTGTACATCTCGACTTGAAGGTAGGGCTATTTGCTTTTCGCGAATAAATGTGTTTTGTGAATAATTCAGAAGCGTGTCGTCATTCTGCGTCTCATAATTTTACTGCACGCTTGTTTTCATAATATTACCATTGTTGGTGGCTGCATAAATGAATTGAGTATGGACTATGTCTCACGTTACTTCCGATCTAGTCACTGTTTTATATTTTGCTCAATCCTCCGTCATAATTTGGATTCTATTTACTTGGTAATGGTACTCATGTTAGCGAATGCCTCAAAATTGATATCAGCCAGTGAGATCATAGACCAGCTGCAATTGCTGTCTGTAAGCTGCGTGATGCATAATAGCAAGCTGTGATGCCTAAATCCACTTCCTAGTTGTGACTACTTCAGTATTAGCGTTTGACGCATCAAGTGAGAACACGTTCTAAGTCGTAGATTATCTGGCAATATTGCATTGATCATTAGCCTGATCTCATACACACTAAGTACTTCCTTAGCGATTTGAGCAAGCGAACAAGCTGTTTACTGTTTCCATAGGTGTCGCATGTTATGTTGAATATCGATGTAGGTCTACAGCTCTCTGTTGGTTACATAGGTTTGAAGTCCTACTAGTTCATCAGACAGGAACAGACTCATTTCTGTTCTGCCGTTACCAATGTCCCGTAATTAACTATTCATAGATTTTTGACCTTTGGCGACTTTCTTTCGAAAGCTCTCCTGCTTTGCATTTGCATTTAAAAGGATTTCCTTCAATATCACAGAGTGTATGTGTTCTTTGCCAGCGTTGGATGCTATGTAGCGATTTCTAGTAGTGATCTGGTATGTTGAATTATCTCCATCCTGGCCATGCCCTATTTCATTTTAACATCCATCATGTTTGTCAAAGAGCCTGATTTCAATAACCTTGAGCGTCATCTGTTTGTTCATTCGAACTTACATGTCTCGGGCTGTTAGATCAATTCTCAATGTCTTGAGAGCCATGACACACTGTGGTGGTGATTCACCCATGTACAATCTCTGACTTTTACAGACCTCATTTGTAATGATATTTTGAAATTCTTTCCAAAAATATTCAGAAAATCTGTAATCTATACCTTATTAGTGCACTGTCTGGACATGATGCCATATGATGTCGCAGCTATTTTCGGTGCCGATGCTACCAATAATAAAGGATGATTGATGAAACTTGTGAAAAAAGCCAATTGAACAGGTTGTCACATTTCCTATTACCTTCACTCCAATCAAAGACCTGTTGTTCGAATAGGGCTCAGTATTGCTTTCGAATAGGATTTTTCTCAGCTCGTTGCGACTTGTTTCGTTTGTCTACCAGCCTCAAAATATCCTGCTGAGTAAGGATGGTGCTGATCCAGAATCCACTATCAAGCTAGTCGACTTTGGCTTATCGAAATACATTGCCGACGGCCTTGAAATCAGGGAGATACTGGGAACGCCGGATTACGTTGGTGAGTGTCCGGTATCTTCTGTAAATGGAAAGGATTCTGTGTGGTGATAGTCCCGTTGAAATTGAAATATGTCCTTTCTGTCTCACTGCATGATCGGCTGGTGCATAGAGAGGTTAACGAATTTGACTCACTGTACTGCCTTTGTTGAAGCAATGGGTAACTGGGAGTGCAGCTATTACCGAGATTGGCTTGCTGGATTGAGTTACAGCCTTTGGATTGTTTTAGCACCTCAAATAGTACACTTTCTTACCTTGGATGTACCGTTTGTTCGGACATGACAAAATTACAGCAATGCAATATAAGACTGCACGCAAATATGGCATTACGTATCACAAGCGGTGAGAAAAATCAAGTAGCCTACCTGAGGCGCTTTGATTCTCACAATAAGTATTAAGGTTCGAATATTTGAGTTGAAGATATTTTGGTATTTCTTTGACCTTACCTGTTCATTGCACTCTGTGTCAAATCTGTGGGTAGATCACTACATGACAGAAATGCCGATTCTAATAGTGTGTGTAACCTTGTGCTTGTGCTGCATTTCTTGGATGTTCTGATCTGGTCAATGATTCATAGCTTCCATGATGGACAAAATAACCAGACTATAATTGACGTTGATAAAATAACAGGGGCATATAATTTGGGTACTCAAATATGCAGATTCATGCTGCTCAAATCGCTGTATTAATAACTACATTCGGATTAGATTAGGCTACTTGAATTGTTGTGCCAAGCCCGACGTAGTACTTATCAGTTTGTTCCTTAAATTACAGCACCAGAAGTTTTAAATTACGAACCGCTGAGCACTGCCACTGACGTCTGGTGAGTTATAAGGATTTTTGGATTTTTCTGTTCGACACAAATTTATTCGTTTTTTCAATTCACAGGTCATTGGGAGTTGTCGCTTACGTACTGCTGACGGGAGTGTCACCGTTTCTGGGAGAGACGAAGCAAGACACGTTGATGAACGTTACGACAGCTGTCATTGATTTTCCGGAAGATTTGTTCGGTGATATGTCGTCCGCGTCGCGAGACTTCATCGCAATGATGCTGCAGAGGGAGCCCATGTGAGTGGTCTGTTTGTATCGACTTTGAAGAGAGGCTGGATTGTATACTTCAGGGGTCTCGAACTCGCGGGCAAATTTCCTAGTTTCTGATGACGTCGCAGCATTGATAGGGGTATTCAATGTATTTCCAAGTAGGCCTTGGCCTATTTTAAGGGGTGAAATTGTCTGATTGTCCACACACATCGCGAAAATGTGATTTACTGTTGCAGCAATTCATGCTGGGCACGGAAAAAAGCACATTTATAAATATTTGAATAAAATTGATATTTTACTTGGTAGAGAGTAAGCATAAGTGACGATTGATGAGTAGTTCGACTTTGAAGCAATCTTAGAGTTAATTTCAAGTTTTGAACTCTGAAAAAAGATATGTGGCACTTCAATATTGTTAAATACTTGTAAATCCAAAATTTTGACTCTGGCGTGTCTGAGACCTCTGGTGCACTCGCTGCCGCCTGATTGCAGCCTTACCATATCTTTTGACTGATGTCGGGGACGAGTCATTATCTAATTCAAGTTGGACCAGTTGGATTAGTAATTACTAGAGCAAGTTTTTGCAACTATTTTTTACAGCTTCTGGCAGCTTCTTAAATGCTCAGAAGTTATGTAGTATGGTGTTTTAAGCTGTTTGAAGGAATCTTATGTTGCAACTTTTCTTTATTTTTTTTTTCATGCAACTTTTTACAGCTTTTTCGATTTTTCATTGAACTTCGTAAGTTTTTTTGATTTTTCATGCAACTTACTTTTTACTGAAAATATTTGGCACTATATGTAAATAGATCGCTTGATTATTTCACTGTCGTTCAAATTTTGGGTCCTTTCTGATTTGACGTACATTCAGGCTAGACCGCCGAAAATTATATTTTCACTGGGTCCATTTTTTTCAGGCTACTGAGTTGAGTTTTGCTACAGTGCCATGGATACAGATAGATTCGAGTATCTCATACCCTAATGATTTCAAGGAACTGGTCGAAAAATGCAAATGTTTAGCGCAATTTTTGTGAAAAATAAATGGCTCTAGTCCAGTTTGATGTTAATCCGTTTCTGCTCGTGCTTCATTCGCAGTATATTTAGCTCGATCTTTCTTTCTGCATATATTTGCATTGACGCCTTTTTTTTATTTCCAGTGACCGCTGCACTGCTTTGCAAGCTATGCACCACCCGTGGATCACGGGTCTCTCGTCGCCCGAAACGCCAATATCGTGTTCAGAAGAAAACGGCTATGAGGATGTGTTTCTGAACGGAAACTCCGAAGAAGGTATGTTAGGTGTCTATAATTTAAATTAGATGAAGGCCCTAGCATAGTTTCCGCTGTTAGGTTTTTACTCTAACACTGAACATCGTGCTCGGTCGGTCTGATGGTGTTGATAACGTGGTGCGTTGGTTGGGAAGTAGAGTAGCTGTTGGTTATAGTATTGGTGATAGAAAGTCAGTTCTCTTGACTCGACACGACTCAAACTATTTCAAACTACGGTCAACTCCGTCAAATTCGGTCGGCAAATGATGCAGAAATTTGGCCGAAATGCTCAGAAACAATAAAAAGAGGTAAAAATTGGGTACAATCGCGTGCATCTTGTAGAACAGATTGGTGGAGAAATGTTTAGAAAATATGAAATTGCTCACTGAAGTAAACGAAGAAAAAAATTCTTCGAACCCTTCGTTGTTAGTTGCATTGGTTGGGACATGAGAAAGTACTGTTTGTTGAATGGTTTGTTATCGAAGATACTGTACAATATGTAGGCCTATAACTAACATGAATGTATAACTAATATGCGTTTTATGCAATGTGTGTCAATTACTGCTGCAGTATAGCGCAGCGGCAATTAATATATTGCTCAACAGCAGGCTACCGCATTTCGAATGCTTTGTGTGCCGTTACGCACCACGGCTATGATGCGAACAATTGATTTTGTGAATAATGATGTGCAAATCCCTTTGCTCCAGACACGCCTGAAACAAACGGAACATCCGCTACCACCGCGGAAGAGGAAGCTGCGAAGCCTACGGTGTCAAAGGAGTGTGATTCCACAGACAAGCCCGACTTTAAAGCCAGCGAGTCTTCCGATCGCGGGTCGGACGTTGACATCAACGGGAATATTTTGGACGCAAACGAGGAATCCTCCTTGTCGACGCCAACAAGCTGTCAAACGCTCAGCGACTTGAGTCTTGTGTCGGACGAGGGGTCTAGCGTAGACTTTGAAAGCGCGGCGGTCCTCGCGTCGAATACCGGCAGGTCGTTGCAGACGCAATCAAAATCAAACCCCAAGCCGGGCGCTTCCAACGTCGCCAAGGCGGACTGCTCGCCTTCGACGAGAATTACTAATCTGACCTTGTCGTCTTCAAGCCAACCTACCTCGCCCGCTATGCCTCGTTCTTCGCCAAAAGAGTCACAGTCACAATCGACGGCGGTAGACTCGGATACAATCGTTAAGAAAGCGAAAAAAGGGACGGCGAAAAGCAGCCCCGGCACCAGCGTGGACCCGGTAGCCAAAAACGCGAGCGACGCCGAGCCAATTCGCAGAGCGCGCGCCGATCCGTGTTTGAAGCGTAGGAAGTTTGACTATTGTCACTCCGGCGAGCAGTCCACTTCTGAAATCTCGGTGGCGGAGTAGCCTCGGCTTTGGACGCCCGCGCTCGCGAGGCGGGCGTCTTCACTTGAGTTCACAGGCGTGTGTGTCGTCCTGATGTCATCCCGTAAACGCAGCCGCTTCGCCTCGCTAGGTCAGTGCCACGTTCTCGGAGAAACGGAGCGTTTTTTATTTTTTCAATTCCCGATTGCACTTGTTTACTGAGTTTCCCGTTGCTTTTATTACTTACGCGCAAGTTCTGCCCCGTATTTTCTTATTTAACTAGAAATGCCGAGCTGTTGTCCTTTTTTATTCGATTTTGTTGAATTGATTTCAATCGGTTATCTATCCCCGCTCCGAAAATAGCCGTATGTCGCCTGTTGTCACATTTCTTGCGTTCTTCGGTTTCGATCATTCGAACGGTTGTATCACGAAATTTTCATGTGCAAGCAATCTGAGTATGTACATTGTACATTAGGGGTGTTCAAAAATGACTTTTTTTCTCAAAATGTACTGGCTACTTGATAAAATTGTTAGGTTACTTAATTTAAGCCTACACACCAAATTTGGTTCAATTCCAGCGAGTAGCTGCATTGCTACAGGAGAACAAAGTTTCTATTAAAAATAATTTGAAAAAAGAAGACATTTTTTGTTCACCCCATGAAAGTGTTCCGTTGTCTATGGAAACGATGTTCACCAAATTTGACTCGATTACAACCAGTGTAATTGGAGGTATTGGGTCGAAAAATTTGTATTTGAATAGAATAGTATTTACGGTGGGCACGCATGTAATAAATGATTGAAGAGTTGGCCACCGAAAATACTATTTTATTCAAATCCAAATTTTTTTGAAGGAAATAACTCCGCTTCCACTGGTTTGAAATTG
>ATSW01066378.1:0-11562 GCA_000444245.1 Botryllus schlosseri | reverse complement strand
AGAAACGTAGCAATATTACCGGCGCCAGCGCTGAGCGGCTTTGTCGTGCTTGCGCCAAAGGAATTGAAACCGCCGAAGCCCGACGATGTGGTCGCAGTGTTACTACCGAAAAGACTAGCCGTTGCGGTTGGTTTTGGCGCGCCAAAGAGATTGGACGACCCTTGAATATAAATAAAGGTAGAGTAAGGTTAAGGATGCCTCATAGCACGACTCAGATGGGTAAATGTTGGAAAGAGCCACACAATGTCATGGCCAGAGTGGATATAATTTGGTGACATCAGCATATACTTTCGCGATGTGCCTAACCTAGTGACTTGTTCCCAGGGCATACTTTCCCAGGCGTTGAGAAGAGCTCACTGCCTTTGGAGTCACCGCATATTTGACTCCAGTCAAGTCAAAATATTAAAATACGAGGAATGATTCAAGTCATTGCATTTTGCAAGATTATAGAACAACAGATAGAGTTGCTATTTATTCGAAATCGGGTAACGGATATTGAGTTAATTACACACACATAGTTGCGTTTCGCTCACAGATACGTAGGACTGCTAAACTATGTAAGTAACTGTATCGAAATGTCAGAAAACTGAAACAAATTTATATGACGCAAATGATACAATCCAAGCCTACACCCATTTCTGACGAGTAATATGAACAATACATATGAGCTATATTCGTTCCTCAAGGTGTTCACAGTCTATAGAACAGATACGCTTTGCTATGAATATATTGCTACAAGCCTACCAGAACAGGGGCTCTCATCAACGTATGTAATCAATGTATTTGTGACATAACATCAGACACTCAGTAAAATCTGGCTGCCCAATCTTTGACTGGTTGCTCTCACAGGCTACACCAGCATATTGCGAGCATGTACAATTGTACATTGTACAGTAAAGGTACAGCGGTTACTTGATGACTTGAAATAAACTCGAAAATTTTATTTCAAGTCACATGAAAATGTTGACTTGAGTGGTCATTAGATGTAATAATTATAGAATGTATTAACAGCCAGAATGAAAATTCAAAATATCAAGTGTTCACTCTGCCTCTTGAGAATGGGTAAATATAGCACATTTCGGCACAATCAACAGAATGGTAACATCAGCCCACCTGCCGTTTGCGTCGATAAAAAACCTTGCTGTGGGGGTCCTTGCTGCTGGGCCGGTATCGTCACGACAGTTGCCGCCAGGGCAAGAAAATTATTTAGTTGAGCCACAGGAGATATACCGGATGATTTCGCCACCGTTTCTGAAATTCATCGAGTAATATTTAAACCACTTCTGAGCTGTAGCAAAATATTGTGGACTTTGCAATGTATACGACTGCAAAAAACAAGGTCCCTGTATTCAAAGAGTATTCAAAGAATTTACTGTTTCGATTTGCTGCAATTTTCGTGTACAAAGGCTAAACTTTAATAATCTGTAGTCAGTTTATACATTTTAGTTCACTTAAAAGAAGTTGTCAAACTACTCACTGATGATACTCGATTCAAAAGAGGTATTCTCAAGACATTAAAACGAAATATAATCGAGTTACAACTAAAAAATGAAAGGATATGAAAAGTATTAAGTGGTTAATAGCTTAGATCAGTTCGAGGGACTGACTTTTGTCATTCATTCTCTGGCGAATGCGGTTGAAACGGCAAGATGTGTCATCGCGACTAACACAGAATGATGACACCTCGCTTTGTGTCTATTCAAGAAATTATATTATGTTTCCGTGAGGTCATGGTTTTATCGCTCAGTTACCGTGATTTCACTCCTGCAGTGATGCAAATCTATCCTAAGTCTATCTTCAACTTGACAAATCCAAACCTAAACTGTAGTGCGGCCTGTTGAACTAGAGGTGGAGATACTCTTAACAGTTCACCACTAAACTAGTGCTAGACAGAACACATTTAAGTCGGCTACTTCGAAAAAGTAGGAATACCTAATCAGTGACCACCACTGCTTGAGAGTTAGAATTCACAGGAGTCGAATGGAGTGGTAAAAATTTTTATCCCAGCTCTTCCGGTAACCGATAATGGGATCATGATTCTAACCATCTACATACAGATTCGGAAATTAACCTTTGGGCGATTTCTTTCTGTTCTCGGCAAATATGTCTGCGGGATCGTTATGAACTATCCTCCGGTACACGAGGTAATTTTCTTTGAGTTGCTGGGAAACGGAAAGTACATACATAACGGCGTTATAAAGCGACAAACGTTGGCAAGCAAATTTACCTTGACTTGATCGTGAGTGGAATGTAGGTTGGCAGCGAGAGATATGAAAGAGTCTTGCATTTTACAGAGCGCTTGATATATATCTAGACAGATGGAAACTCATCAAGGCAGATCCAATACAAATAATAATCTCATTTCTTTCAATTCTGAAAGCCGCTACAGCATTATAAATCATCTATACTTCTATTGCGGTATACATTTGAAAACTAGGATTGAATACTTTTAAAATGTCCGCAAAGCTTGATGTAGTCACCGGTTCACATGTTATGCATGTCTCAATAATTGTTATGGACAATGATATAATGGAAAATACATGTACCATTCGAATATACATCATGTGTCCGTATTGATGAGCTTATGAATTATTAACGAGTAGTTGAAGTCTGTGACGTACGGATTAAAGATAAGCATTATTACTGTAAACTTCAATACATTATTCTGCAAAATCAGTTGACTTTGCAAAGGCTGCATTTTGCGATAACATATTTATAAACTACCTTGAGCAGTGAGACTCGAAGTTTGTTCGGTTAGATTCAAATGATTCTCCAATTCCTCGATCTGTTTCCGATATATCTGCATGCTCCCTTCAAATTCGACGACCATGTCGATGAAAAATCTGCAAAGCAAAAAGATCATGTGACCATTTCGCACGACACACACGCCAGACAACCCTCACCTTATCGGAGCGATGTTGTCGTGCTGCATGGACGGAGGCAGGTCTTTCGTGTGGCGCGCCATTTCCAGATTTTTCAATTCCTGTGTAAAATCGTTTTTCAACTTCTGGACTGCGGCGGTATTCCTGAATTTAATTGTACCCTGATTGTTCGTTCGCAAAGGGCGGCGAAGAGTGTGTAGTATTAGCAACTAATTTTTCAGTGATATGTCTAACCTGGATCAGATATTTAGACGAGCCTAGCCATATCAGATTGACGAATTGGTCGTTTGCCCGATTTGCCGGCAAGGACAAAAAGATCCCTTTCCATACACAACTTCATTTGACAAGGTCTCAAAATTGTTTGACACAGGAAATCTCGATAGCGTTGCTGACCAAAATACATCACCCTTAGGCTGCTGAAGAAGTGGCCTACTAGGTCAGTGTATTTCAACTCATAGGTGACGTTGTTATCAGACATTTTTTGGTATAGGCTACAGTAGTGGTATCCAACCTGGGGTTCGCGAACCTTATTTGTTAGTTAATCACTGGGTCTGGGTCTAGGCGAAGGTGTTGACCTTACTCAGCTTGTCGCATTCAGAGGCCGGCAGTGCAACATTTTCATAACGGAAATTGGGCCCCACTGTATTAGGCCATTGTCTCATGGACATGCCCGCACAATGGTGCCAAAAAGGAGCCTGTTTTTGCGCAAATGAACGGTATTAAGACCGGCCAAATATTTAGAATCAAGACAACGAAAGACATTTCACCACAAATCGCATCGAGGACATTGGATCAATGTTATCGACCTTACCAGGTAGCTATCCCATGGGTGCACTATCGATCGCCGACAGGAGTTAATCAACAGCTTCCACTCATTCGCAGAGGCAGGCATAGGCCAACTACTTCTACTTTTTTAGAATACTCAAGTAGATTTTGCCTACTCGCATGATACCTACTCGTCGTGATTTTAGAATACTTCCTCTTCTACATGACAGTCTTCAGTTTTTCAGGGCAAAACTAGGTCTAGAACTAGGGCCAGACATTTTACATACTTGGACATTGATATCTTTACTTGTACTTGAGTAGAAATGTATTGATACTTCTACTTCTACGTGAGTAACAACGGTGACTACTTTGACTATCCGCCCCCGCTCATCCATCATCGTTCGCATAGGTTACCACTACAGGCTTCCAATATAGATTTCACACAACATAAAACACTAGCGACGAATAACTAAATACCATGACCGGCAAAGCTGCTTACCTATGAAGAGCTGATGAAACGGAACCCAACGAATAAGAAAAAGTCGCGATTTCTTCCCGAATTTTCGTAAGGGATCGCACCGAGAATTTCCCCACAACGCCGCTACTATCCTTCTGGCCTTTCATGAATTTTCTACAAGAGATAAATTATTTCAAATTACAACGATATTTCTGTCAAACTTTACTCGCATTCTGAAAATTACTTTCAGTACAGGTACTACACAATTATCAATTGCAGCATAATTTATCAACTCAAAGGACTATTCGCGTGCCCCTGATCAAGAGTTGACGACACAATAAGAAGGTAAACGCAGATATTCAAATGAAAACCAGTTTGGCAATGTATGATGTGACAATGCAAGTCAACTGTACCAGTAGTCAAGCTTTTATAATTATTACATTGTTGCACTATACTTTGCCAAATTAGTGTTCATTTGAATTTCTGTGTATATACTTCTTATTGTGATGCTAATTCTTGATAAAGTGCGCGCGCAAAGTTAATAAACATTGATTTATACTACAATGGTCGTAGTCCTGAAAGCAACATTCAAGTTTAATACTGTCAGTCACTTACTCAAATTCTTGTATATCGTTGCTCAGTTCTTGCGGCACGTTCTCTTCCTTTATAGCTTGGTTAGCGCCGTTCGTCTTGTTGCCATCGATGTTTTGATTCCCGGCATTCGTGGTCACCGAGCTACCGCCGAGGCCCTGAAATTGGGCGCTTGTGGTTGTGGACGTCAGCGACAGTCCCTGCGTGCCGGCCGACGTGAGTCCTCCTGTGCCACCGCCAGTCAGCCCGAACGAAAAGCCTGAAATTTTGGAACTGTAGCGTTGACCTTGATCGCAGGGCTGTGGAGTCGAGATCACAGAAATACGTAACACCCTTTGGAGTCGAGTTAGGGAAACACACACTGGGTGGAGTCGGTGTTTATTAAACGCTCTGAAACCAACTCCAAGTACTTCAAAATCGAACGAAATGATCTTAGATGTTACTAAAAAGTACCGCTGTAGTTACAGAGTTATCAAGCTTTGTTTTCTGAGTATATGTCCATGAATGTTGGAGTCGGGGTTTAAGTTTGAGGAGAAGGTAAATGGTATATGTCTGGAGTCTGTGGTAATAGGAACCGACTCCACAACCCTGTTTGATAGGCTCGCTAAACTAAAATTACCTGACGGTTTACTTGCCGCTGTGGATGTACCGCCGAGTTTGAATCCGCCTCCTAAAAATACGCAACATTGCGGCAAACAGTCCGTTGCATACAAGAGATGGCGTACCTGCGCTTCCGAACCCGGAAAATCCAGACGCCGCAGAGGTAGTCGTGGCCGATCCAAACAGCCCGCCTGAACTTTTCGCTGTCAATACCCGAACCGATCTCGTTAGATACAAAGTAGGCTGCACATAATATATAAGCATATATAATTATTACTTTGCAAGCGAACGTAAAATAAGGTGTGAAAGCAACCAAGATCAACTATATCGTCTGCTATCGGGTCAACCAATAATTCAACTGTAGATAAAAAGTTTGACATGCGCTTGTTAGTTGATACTCAAACATCTGGCTGATGGGAAAAGTAGTGATTTCGTCATTTTTGATAAGTGCCAGTGCCCGATAACTGTGCTTCGGTGGAAGTTGGGTGTAAAAATGAACTAAGCGCTCAACACAATGAAAACATAGGCGTAGTTTACATGATCCCATCTAAACTTAGAATGACAATTTCATCCATTTACTATCAAAGTATGCTCTTGGTATGCACCAAGGTGGTCAGTAATCGTCATTATTGGTATTCGAGTAATCTAACAGTAAAAATTAAAAACACTTATTGTGTTGCTATGTCCATTCCATTCATGAAAGTTATGTAAATCTTCCAAATGCTACTTACTACCTGAATAATAATCTAAACAAATACCGTAGTACATCTTCGAAAGACTGTTGAAGTAGAAGTAGTCTACAAAGTTGAGTGAGTAATGAAAATAGATAAAATTTGAGTAATTTGAAAATGGAACGTAAAACCTTGGTAGCTTTTACACTCCATTTAACGTCCACTTGCGAATGAATATAACTTTATTAGTGACACGAGCTTTCGGAGCGCCGCTCCTTCATCAGGTGTTAAAGCGAGTTGAAGGCATTCATTACCGAGCAACTCTGTTACAATGCGATATTTAACATAAACATACACATCAATACTAACATTAGACTACCAGAGCTAAGGTACAAATAGAACAAACCTGTATTTCCGAATCCAGAAAATCCAGTTGCCGCAGATGTGGTGGCCGTCGATCCGAACAAACTGGCTGTGGTTTTGGCTGTCAAAGCAAAGAACCGTGCCATATCTCAAATTACAGATGCAACAAGGGTAGAAGTACCTGCGCCACCAAATCCGGCAAATCCAGACGACGCGGAAGTGGTCGCGGCGGTGCCAAACAGGCTGGCGGTCGTTTTGGCAGTCGCGGTGGAGCCAAAGTTGAATCCGGATGCGGCAGTGGCTGTCGTAGCGGCGCCACAACTAAACGGTTGCACCTTGGCCGTATTGGCGGAGCTTGTGCTTCTAAAAAAACGAGCTTATGTACCTTTGGAGGCGTCTTTATATCATTTTACTAACGATATGTCATCAAAAAATGGTGTGCATATGAAACGTAAGCACAGTCTGTCAGTTTAACTGTCCCTGCAGTCAATTTGAAAGTGGTCATAACTAGAGCCTGACCTATATCTGTCTACTTAGAATTATTTTCCCCAATCAGAGTTATGTTACATTTTGATATCCGTTATATCGACGAAAATATGGTATATCGACTCGATATATTCTGATTTTGGTCAGGCTTTTGTCATTTGCATTGTTTGGTAGAGTCAGGGCTCGGTGAACCGTCTTGGCTGAATGAGTCACATATTTTTATTTTATTTCTGTGAGAGCCAGAACAATGCAAGACACGCCAGGTTTTATTACACAATTTTACACGACAGTAAATAACTACATTCAGTCACTGATAACATGCTGTTTACTCTCAACTAGGTGCTAAATGGCTTTGAAGTCTGGCTGATGCTTTCTTGGAATGTCACGGTTTCCATTCATTAAACGAGACTTGGCATTTGTTTGGCGATTGGCATTGTGTTACAGTGATATCATGTTTTTTTTAAATGCACCAAAACATCATAACAAGGTGTTAATGCAGAAAATGCTTAGTATGTTTAGTATAATAATATTTTTTGGATCGTAATCTGTCCGTGTATCTGACTTGATTGACTAAAACGCATTGGGTAATCATAATCAGGTTCCAACAACCGAACATGTAGAGACATCTCGTCATGATTGTTGCAAATGGATTGGTTTGGATGACCATCATGAATGGAGCATGTAAATTGAGAATTGCCTGCTTAGATTTATCGGAGCCAGATGCCATCATTGATCATAAAGTAAAAACATGTTGTATGTTCCCGATCGCTGCTTTAGACAGTAGATGAGCGACAATTGGAAGACGAATGCTCTAGGGTTCAAAAACAGCTCATCACTCGGCCAGTATTTCAGACAACTTAAGCTTTTATTATATGACATATTGTTAATTTGCCATCAATAAATTATTGATACTGATATCAAGAACTTTTTTCCGTCCTCATCTCATTCACTGACATCCGATATACATACCCAAATGATAATCCAGTGGAGCCCCCCGTTGATGCACCTCCGAAGGAGAACGCCATTGAGAGAATGTAACGTACCGATTATTATGTATAAGTTACTAGTCAGAAAAATAATTCATAGTATTACAATTGGTTATGGTAATAATACACAGGCAATGATTAGCAAGCATAAAAATTTCAAGTGTATTGATAGAAGAATTTCCAAAACTCAAAATACCTTCGATGCATAGGCCTATAGCATGTTATGTAATACTTATATACCACATATTGTACTACCGAATAAAGATTAATTACGCCTTGCGCAAATTCTAATTCGCGGGCATCCAAAATGATTTGGAATGAACTTGGACTCGAAATTATAAATACTTTTTGAGAAAGTTATATTAGATTATAATCTTGAAATATCAAGGAATAAAGAAGAAAAAGATTCTATACATTAGAGAAAGAAAAACAAACAATTCAAGTACTCTGAACAAGTGCGCATGAATAATGAATAATTGATAGCGTAACTGGGTTGCTCATATTCCGACCCATTGATAGAGCTGACCACACGACCACTGTAGTCAGTGCGAACAGAACAAGTCAGTCTCGATTGTCATCAACACTATTCCTTCAAAATTTCGATACAACTTTTGATTTCAAAGTCAAAATTCATAAGAGCTTACAACAAAAGATTAACGCATCAATATTGGAGAATTACAATACCGTCTTGAAATGTAAAGATAAACACAGTAATTAGCGTATTCCCCACTATGATGAGGTTGAAGAAGAATCGGACATTTCCATACGAAATACAGTTGGCGGACTGCTGTCACCAATGTCTACATTGCTGTAAAGAGTGCCGGCGACATTGGATTCACAAAATGAAAAATTACGATCGGTTTCCAACCACGAGTGCTTTTTCTCCTTGGGGATAAGGAAAAGAACGGCAGACCCCATTAACACATGCCACATACTGTGCACGTAAAAATAATTTGACGGAGTCTCGACAAATGCAAACAGTACGAACCCTACGATTGCACATATTGAACCGGGTACGATGGAGAACAACCAATCCCATTTCTCAGGGTAGCAATGACGAGACGCTCTGCACTGCTTTCCCCACTTGAGTGCAAGTATAAACAATGCAAACAAGACAGGAATCAGAGTGGTCAAGGCACTAAATCTGTTATAAGTGACAGCTACACCGATGGCCATGATCCCGATTACGTGAAAAAACGATTCGAGCCGAAAGGATAGCTTTGCCACCGCTATCAACGTAACCCACATCGCCGTGATAGATCCATAAAAGTCAGAAAATTGAAGGGTATTGTACGACGGTATGAGACAAAATGCAATCGCAAAATCGTTGTCACAAGCATGATAAAATGTCGAAAAAAACATAACAAAAAAGTACACAACAGATTCAGAATAATATCTCTTGATAACAGCAATTACACCGCACGGGAAAAACACAAAATTGCTCAAGGTAAGAAGCAGAGTCATCAGAAGTTGTCTGCTACGTGGCACGGCATTAGTACCATCCGTGCAAGCAATTCCCTGCCAACCTCCTTTGCAATCACAAGCCGTAAAAAACAGAACATCCGTTCTGTACAGCTTGCAATCGCCTTGATCATTATCCGAATGACAAGATTCAATGCAGTTGATGACATCCACGTTCAAGTCAATCGTAACTAAATCGATGCACGAATCTGACGGGCATTCCACACCGACAGCGAGGACCCATATGCCAGTTTTCGGAAATGGCCAATACCGAGTTTGAGACGCTGTCGTTTTACCGTCCACGATCATCTGATACCCGTGAATGCAATTATTCCATTCATTGCCGACAGCTCCATAAGAATTCCTTGATACGCATGCTCTCAAAATACTTCCATTAACTGCCAAATGTCCAGTTCCAAACCCGACAGTTACTCGCAATGTTCCACCGACATCAGAGTACGGCTCCACAATCCAAGAATATGTAACACTTGAATTATACGTCATGTTGTATCCCTCTTTCATAGTGGAAAAATCTGTGCTCAATATACTGGATCTTGCACGTTCTAATGAGTAGTTCGTGTTGTAAAGGTTTGAGTTTAACGACTGAATTTTGTATTGGCTCTCAACCGTTGCATGGTTGTAATTAATGGTGGAGCGTCCAATTACTGTCAACTGAGCAAGGTATTTGCAACCACTTGGACTCTTAATATCAGAATTTGATAATGGTGGCAGAAAGAGAGACACATAATATTCACCAGTAATATCTCCAGAGTTCAGGAAACTCATGGAAAACTGATTTTCATCAGGGTATGTCTCTGTGAGTGGGAAACTCTTCTGGATTGTGTCACTATTACTTATAATTGTCCTTTCAGGATACGAGGCATTTTGTGGGTTTGGAATCGGCAACCCGAACTGCCTCACAAGTACCACAACATCAGTCTTTGGGCAATCTGACAACTTCCCATCGCCGGTAACAACAAAAGTCCATTCGAACACAAATTCTGACATGTACTCAGATGGCACTTGCACGAATATCACCTCTTGGTTGCCCACATCTTCGAAAAATGCCAGCGATATCGGTCCAAAATTCAATAAAACTCCGAACGAATCGTCTTCTTCAGCAAACGTCAGAGTGAGCAAGGACACGCCCACAATTAACGTGCTCCACATTGCATCAGGGCTCAGGCAGCAACTAGAATTCTAATCAATCGATAACAGGAAAAATACCATCTCAAAATTATAATTTTATATAGTGATCTGGTAAAATCAAAAATGTATATACAAATCCATCCCACATAAATTTTCATGTTTATGCAGGGTTCTGCAATAGGAATAAAGTCAAGTTGGTGTAATCACATAACAGAAGACTGGCCTAGTAGTCCTGTAGAATTTTCGGTCAACATAGAAAAAATTCTTATAAAGACGTATTATATACCGTTGGAAAGATAATTTTATCAGCTTTTCAATGATGGGTTTTGTCACTTTTTTTACCTTGGGACAAAAAGTTATGACCAAAAACGTGCCATGGGATAAAGCATAGGCCTACTATTTTGCATATCAATAAAATACAATTATAAGCTAAAATAAGATACCTTCGTATCAGAATACATCACCATAAATTGGAATATCACCCCCAGTAGAGCAAACTAGCAATTGAACAGCAAAACAATGAAACATAACTTTATTTAAGAGGTATTCATCATACGTTAAGGGGGCAAAAGTTGACCGAGACGGAGATAACACTGGTTTACAAATTTCGAAAAAAAATTAGCTTCAAAAATTTCAATGATTGATTTAGGCTAATTTATGGTTGCTGAATCCGATTCTGTGCTAATAATTTCTCCATCACGTCAGATTTTTTCCGTATCAATTTTTCTCATTTTCATAAATAAATCAAATTTCAGCTTTCGTTAGTGACATCACGGTTAGCATACAATAGCAACAATTCAAATATTGTTATTGAAATCATCTATCATGAAACACGGGTTGTTGTAATACAGAATGAGTGAGTTTTCGGTGAACTTGAATACTGTGATTTTCTATCATCGTTCAATCAGAAGCTCTTTTCGACCCATAAAATTACACTGGTAAACAAATTCAAAAACCCACACCAAATACCATATTGGAACAGAGGCGGAAATATTTTTAAATGGTATCGAGGCTTTTTGTTGGTGTTTTGCAATATTAAACGCCAATTCTATATACGAAAAGCTTTTCATTTTTGACGGTTTCTGATTTTCTGTAATATTTTACTATGAACTTGAGCAGTGGTTCTCAACCTTTTTGTATTCACGGCCCCC
>ATSW01066364.1:0-11521 GCA_000444245.1 Botryllus schlosseri | reverse complement strand
TGGTGTGCGTCGTTTTTTAAGGCAACCTAACGATTTAATCAAGTAACCAGAAAGATTCAGGAAAAAAGATTATTTTTGAACAGCCCTACTAAACAGTCAGTACGATGACTTAGACTAGAACTGTCGTCACGACACTGTGACTCGGGCCGACACCTCTGCTCCTTGACTTGGTTCGAACTTGACTCGGTGATGAATTGAAAATGACTCGACTAGACTCGAGTCAACACGATGAAAGGGAGATTGACTTGTGACTGGGAACCTTGTGACTTGGTTACTATTCTGGCAGAAACCATCACAAATGCGCCAGATACTATACAGCAGTGGTTCTTGGCCTTTTTTTCTCCAGCGCCCCTTTCAAAAATTGCCCGAGTCGGGCGCCCCCCTATTTTAAGGACTGTAGGTAAAACAATGGGTAAGTGGTCGAAGTCCACTTTCGTGTTGGGACTTCACTATTAGACCACTCGGCTAACTAACGATATAATTGTATGTGCTGTTTTCGGGATCGAATCCAGGTTGTTAACCACCGGGTAAGACCTACGGGCTCATAGCATTTGGTTCGAGATCGATACACACATGGCGAATTCTCCTCTATTCGATGGGCAATACAGGGAAGTTATTTGTATTGGGTTTTGTTTTATTGCTTCGTGTGACTACTAAATCAACTGAGAATGTGGTAGAGATTTGCTCACATTAAATTTAGTACTGCACCAAGCTCTTAACTTTAACATGAACAGGGATAACAACACTGAGCAGCAGTATCATCCTTTATGATACGACGAAGAAATATTCTGTCGATTCAATTTTGTAGCTTTCAAATACAAATATGTTTAGTTAATTTTTTTGGCCAAAAGCTTCAAAACATCTTTAATGTACAAACGGCATCACTCTCAAAAGTTATACAGTAGATTACAGTGCCTTTTCGCTTTCGACACGCAGTGCGCTGCAGGATAAAATACCTGGTTCAAAACATTTTGCAGAAAATAATTAAATAACCCGAGCTATCAGTTTAATAATATTTTCATGATTTCAAAACAGCACAAAACTGCCGGGACTGTTATAAAGGGGAATTGGCAATCCAAAAGTTCGCCAAATTCATTTTACATGAATTAAAATAAACCACTGCACTGCATTGATGTAAATATGGCCGGTGGATATTTCGCGATGAGCGCTACGAAAAACGTAGTGATTTGAAAGATTTTGTCGAATTTCAGTTCGCAATGAGAACTCAGGGATACATAGAACTATTGTTCTACTATATAATTATATGTCCATAGCACACCATCTACTGCGAGGCCATTTTTTCAGCTCACCCCATATCGCCCCCTTGAGCCCAGCGCCCCCATTTCGCCCCCTGAACGTTTCCGCCCCCTTAAAAATCCAAATCGCCCCCTGGGGGGCGCTGGAGACAAGGTTAAGAACCACTGCTATACAGCATTGCTTCTTAAACTTTTTAGACCGCAACTCAAATCTGAGTTTTACTGGCACCTCGCCACCCAGGCTTAACACATCGAAATATTGTATTTTTTCATGTTGCTATGCTAAAAGTATTTCCGGCCATGTATGGACTAAAAAAGGTGCAGCAAGGAAAACACAGTTCTATAAAACATGTGTTTTTACGCAAGCAATTTTAAATTGGGGTGCAATATTTTCCTTGCGGGGCTCATTGTTACGACAGGGCTCGGATAATAAGGACGGGACAATTCGCTGTCGACCATTGCGACGACCGGACAGATTAATATCGACGAGATTTAGCCAATGAGCCACGGTCATATTAGGCCATGCAAGGTTTTATGGCAGCCCATTTCCAGTAGTCCCGCACTCGCACAGCAAGTAATACTGGCAATATTCTGTTATTTCGCGCTTGCCGATACAGTTAGATTCATTTCTTTAAATTATTCATATTCGAATAATCATGGGGTGCAGCAGTGACGGCCCGCTCTGCCCTACTAATGAGTATCACCCGCGCAAAATCAGGTTTACAGAGTCGCCAATGTCAGAGAAACCTTATCATAACATGGAACCAAAGATCGGCATAGTTTCATGATCAAGCCATATTGTCGTAACCACTTTTCGGCGTCCCCCGCTAATCGGCTATCGAACCCAGCATAATGACTTTGGATATGTACAATTGTACATAATACAACTAACCACGTGAGCTGGCGCGAAGAGAGACGATTTGTGTGTTGCAAGGAATTCAGCAAATACCATATACAAACTAAAAGATTGCTCTGGTGCGGTTGCGATCCACATTTATATTCTTCACGACCCAAACTCCAAGAACCCCTGCTACATAGATTCTCTTGATAACCTGTTCACAACCCATTTGAAAATACTAGTTTAAATATAGGCTACATAACTTTGAGCGCTGCCTGCTTCATCAGTTTATATAGTGAAAGTGCTGAAATGGTTTAGATTTATAATCCTCTGCAATCATATTTGTATAGCTGATCAATGGAGCCAATAAGCATTTGCATTTGTTCAAAATGCTGTGATTAGGGTTGCATTTAAAACAAACGGTGTTTTAAAACACTTTTTTAAAAACATGTTTTAAACCGATTTTTAAACAAAGTTTAAAATAAAATTGTGTCTTTTTAAGTTGTAAAATTATGCCATATTTGTGCAAATACTTTCCAAAAAATATGTTGTATGGGCCTACCACCAATTACCACTGGATATAGCCGACGCATATCGATATGACATGGTTGGAACCCTCAAAATAGTCGGTTCAACAACAATACTATCGATATTTCGTCAAAGGAGCTATATTTACTCTATATTTTAAATTGTCAATGTCAATCCACTATGACGTCACAATTCAAAATTCGTGACGTCATAGCTCAAAAAACAAACAAAATAAACAGTAAAAATATGTTTTAAACAAGCGCCTTGCTTCAAAGATGCTTGTTTTGAATTGATTTTTGTTTCAAATGCAACCCTAGCTGTGATAATCTCCTCGATAATCTTCTTTCATTAGGTCTCCAGTTTTACTCTCACATTTATCCTTTTCGACAACAGCCAAATATCTCTTACACGACCATCCTATATTCCTGTATTCCGTCTGCATGACATAGGCATTCCAAGCCTTAACTGTCGGATATACTCCAAACCATTTCTCCCTTCATGTCAACACCGCGTGAGTTTGACTACTCCAACTTTTGATCCGACCTGTGTCACACGGGCTGTGTAATAGCAAGTTCCATTCTGCGCGAACACATCTAAGTTCTTTTTTATTTCAGCAATAAACGAATCAGTCATTGTCAATGAAATCTCCGGCACGATTACGTCACCAAACTATCCGAACCCTTACCACAACTCTGCGTGTTATTCGTGGAAGATTACAGTTCCGGAAGGAATGGTACGTCATAATAAGCATCGGTTCTATAGCTGCTTCTTGTTTAATCCGGGGCAATTGAAACCAGAAATGAGAAATTCCACGATAATCTCATCATTGACATCTCTGAGCACAGGCTTTTTCCATCGCTAAAATGCTCTTTTAAAATCTGCATTGTGACGCCGTTTATGTTCAATGAGTTATAATAATGAATCTGTAATGGCAGGTCATGGAATTCAAATTGCCACTCGAAACTTTTCCGCCCATTCCAAATTTTGTCCTCGCCACGACTGTGCATGAATTTAGAATGCCCAGTATTCCTCTATTTTAATCGCTGTATCTTAATATTAATATTTAGGTAATTTTCGTCGAGGTGAATGACACATTTGGCATTCAAGCTGGAACATTGTATGGATGCAATGACAAACTTACATTTGATGGCTATGGAGTAAGTTACTTCTGAAATCTTAAAAACACCTCGCGGCGTATGATATCATTCTAGACTCATTGCGGCCATGATTCACCTTTTAACTTTCGAACGAACGGGAATTCACTGCATATCTCTTTCGACACTGATGCCAGTGTGGTGGATGTGGGATTTGCAATTGCTTGGGACGCTGTTGGTAAGTATACTGGTATACGCATACGCATCATCCATTTCCGTCCGATAACTCTCGATACGAAAGTTGACGATAAAACGCCCTCTGTCTAGATTCATCGCTAAAGTTTTATTTAGACCAGGGGTGCCAAACATACGGCCCGCCAGACGACTTCTGCCGGCCCGCTAAGAAGTTCCGAGTAGACAGAAAAAGTCTTGTGTTATCAAGCACATTTCTAGCAAATGTTGAGATTTTTAGAAACAAATAGTTCCATAATCCCTTACGACCGCCAATGTCGAGTGCACTCAGTTCATGGGCCACATTATAACGATCCGACAGAGGTGTTGTGGTTTCACTATAGTCGCCAGTAGGCCTACGAACAAGTTGGTGATATGGTCACCGGATTCCTATGTGGGCAATTGTGCATACTCATTAGTTAAGAGTTTTTTTTTAAAATGAACGAAAATAGTTATTCTCAGAAGAGAAAACGGTATTGCGTCACCGTTACATAATAATAATAGGGGAGATGTGGTACCGATGGATCAAAAATTGTAAAATGATCGCTGGCCCCAAAATGTTCAGCCGAAAACAACAGATCTTTTGCTGGCTCAGCACTTTGATACAAGCTCTACCTATTGCGCACATATACATGAATATCCGTCTTTTCAAAAAATATTTATGGACGTTCAAAATTTGATGCTCGAACGTATCATCGGTCCCCATCCGGTGGGTCCAATGGCACACGACCCGGGGACCTATGACACATATACCCTAAAAAAAACTCAAACGTGACCACTTTTCTTGCTCAGTATTATAATCTAAGCTACAGCAAGCCAAAGAAGAATGTTTGGTCGCAGCCGTCAAAAAATAGAATGAATATTAACTCAAATGTTGTCATAAAATCAATCAAAATCGATTTAGGCTCGAACTTAAAAATTTGAGGGTACATACACATTGCCCGAAAATCGACAGTGTGACTTCCAAATATATCGTTATAGCGATAACACATCATATGCAATTATTACATAAAGATTTTCTGTACGTAGGCATGTTTCACTTGTTTCATGATTAGTATGCTTGATTATTTTGCTTGATTTGGCTATTGTATCATCGGTCCCCACCCTATGAATTTTATACATGAATCGAAAAAATTCCACCCATGGAAGGTACTGAAAAAATCATAGGTGCCATTATATAGCCTGATACAAGCCCTACACTTCACAATAAAAATGATTGCTGGTTTGTTCGTGTTAAAGGTTACAAAGAAAAATGTATATGTCGATTTAAATATAGTTTACACCCCCCATAACAGAAAACATCAGTGAGAGACCCCATTGCTCGCGCACGTCGAATTTTTTTGTATGTGAGGAAAGATCTTGCCAGCATGCAACTGCAGACAAGCTCACGGAGTGAAATCATGGAATTATCATAGAGAATTTTCAAAGTATTTTCGATTCCAGTGATCCATCGGTACCACATCTCCCCTAATACAAAACTAAGCACATAGCGATCGCTGGTGGATGGAGCAATTACTGGTTTTGCATGCTGATCGACTAAACATAAAGGGTCACTGTTTCCTAATAATGAATCTGTGTCTTAATTTCTGCGGGCCATTATTGGCCCCCGCCTGTAGCAACTGCATGAAGATATTTCATTCAAAGACGCATTGTGCTCACGCATCACTTCATCGCATTGCATATCACATCATTCATACCGAGCATTGAATTTGCTATATCAGTGCTTCATGTTGTTACCCTATATTGAGTTACAACGAGCGTAAATTGTGTTCTTCCATTATTAATAAAATTTCGCTATGAAAGGACGGAAAAACTTATTTCTTCGCACATGGCATCAATTTACTTTTTTGAATCCAACGGCCGTCCGCTCGAAACCTTTTCAAGACCCAATTTTGACCAGTGAAACATTTTGGCGATCAATCTCTTCATATAAATTATATGTGACAAATAACGATGCATATAGCCACTGATGGATTGTCCGGCACTTGTGCGGAGACACCAGATTTTGAGATTAATTACGCATCGAAATAATATTATATTGGACTTGGGACAACTTACTGAATGACACCGATATTTTAGAACGTGTAATGGATATTGAAGTTGCATCAAGACGACGTGATATTGAAAATTACTTGAAAAATATGAAGAACTCATGGTCTGTTACAAAAATTTTCAGACTGATTTTTTTTTATGAAATTAATTAAATTGTGGTACAAACGACTTTTGTTGTTACAAGCACCGTGTCACGGTTTCATTAATTGATCTTAATAAGCCACCGGTTATCATATGTAGCCGTGGTGTCCAACGAGTGCTCAGAAGTTACCCTGGTTTACCTATAGTCCTATACAGTAGTCTTCTATTAAATGACGAACGACATCGTTCGCAAAAATGTGAGGAATAAAGATTTTTTCCAACATCGTTACGTTATGCATCCACGTCTATATACCAGTGATCGTGTCATTTCGTGTGATGTAATATTCACAATGCCGTCTTTTGAGTCCTTTGAGCTGTGTATGATACAGTAGTTGATACTGGAGCGTAATGACAGCTCGTCTTACTATCAGCGATGAACATGCTCGCATCTACTTTAACGTGACATTGAGAAATGACATGACGGATTTTGTGACCTACTGCTGCACAATACGGGCAATGTGCGCACGGACATCATATCACGGTGTTAGCCTGAACCTTTAACACTAGTTTCAAATTTCTTTCGAGCAATCATTGGAATAGCGATGTGTAACTGCGATTCAATGTTAAATACAAATAGGGTTGCATTTAAAACATAAATCAATATAAAACAAACATGTTTAAAACAAATCCCTCATTTGAAACATGTTTTTTGTGTTTGTTTTTTAAGCCATGAAGTCACGAATATTCAATTGTGACGTCATAATGTATTGACATTGACAATTGAAAATAAAGGGTAAATATAGCTCCTTTGACGAAATATCTGTACTATTATTGTGAGCCGACTATTTTTAGGGTTCCAACCATCCCATATCAATATACGTCAGCAATATCAGGTGGTAATTGTCTGTAGGCTCATACAACATGATTTTGGGGAGTATTTAAACAACTATGGCATAATTTTACAACTTGGAAAAAACATAATTTTTTTCAACAGCCTCTGTTCAAAACACTGTTTAAATCATGTTTTAAACAAAGTGTTTCAAAACACCGTTTGTTTCAAATGCAACCCTAGATACAAATCGGGATTTCGAGTTTAACGATTATTATCTGGATTCAATGTCCGAATCCAAATGCGGAGTTCTTCCTCAAGAATATTCCTAAATTGCGTTGGTAACGGTTTCAACATCTTGGTCGTGGCTGTATTGAGCTGGACATATAGTGGGAATTACGATAGTGTCAATGAGGTTCAATCTACATTCGTTGTAGATGGACAGTGTATAACGCGATACCGAAGATACGATTTCTGAATACATAGGATAGTGTCTAAACGACCATTCACAGTTTATTAATCTGACGACCACCTTGTCGTATTGACATTATTATTAATATTAAGCGTATATTAATTAGACATTTCCTATAGTCGTTACTGCAGTTCGCCGTGATTTATTTTGATATGCATGAGTATGTCATGCATGTTTGTCAAATAATATCCGGCGTAAATTGTAATGTTTTTTTTTCAGGACCTTGTAATAGTACAGTCATCGACACCGAATTGTCCGGCGTGATTGAGTCACCCAACTACCCCAACTTTTACCACTCTCTAGCGTGTTATTCGTGGGATATTACAGCGCCTGACGGAATGGTACGTCTCTATAAACTAGGGTTGCCATACGTCCGGAATTTCCCGGACATGTCCGGAATTTCACTGTTAAAACTGCGTCCGGGAGTAATTTCTAAAATATGCCTAAATGTCCGGAATTTTGAAGGCTTGAAGTAAGCTCATATCTTTTTTTTTCGTAAATCAACCTAAACAGGAGTATTTTTGGGCAGATTTTTGCTACATGAAATTTTTCTTCGCGCTGCGCGCGATTTAGTATCATATATATTGGTTTTAATATGGGGACTACCGCCCTCGCAAAAAGTGCGATCAAAAAATAAATAAAAAATGACATTCATTTACAAAACGAAGTCTAATTGTAATCGCAATTACAAGATAGCGGTATTCATAGAGTCGTCGTTTTAGGTCGTTTGGATGCTTCATTCAAAGATGTTGGTTCTAAACCTGGGGGTAGTTTGCCTTTATTCTGGGGTTCGCGAAGATGTTGAACGTAATTAGCTTCCAAAATTGGCTGTGAGTAAGTCTGGGCAAATGTGCCGACCCTTAATTAGTAATCAGCTCATCAAATTTTGAGCTGGGCCACGGCACATTTTCAAATTGGAAATGGATTCGCGACCATAAAAGGTTGGAAAACACCGGATGTGCGGTGTTTATATAGCTCAGTGGTGAAGTGCACACCCGCATTAGGCTGATAAATATTCTTATCGGCGTGACATGAACATGACTTAACGATGTACAATTACGTCCCTTGCATTTTCGAAGTCATCATCCGACATCAGCTATATTCTACCGTTGACTCTGATTATGTGGACGGACAGAGCATTAAAATTATACAGTAATATATGGAGGAGCCAATATTATTGACACAATGCATTCAAATCATTTAACGACCAGATGCATATAGTAAACCCCCAGAAGTTGCATCGAGTACCCTACGATGGGCCCAAGACCAGTGTTCATTTGGGTGGGATGGGGCTGCAATATGTGGCTACGGCCCAGGTTACAACATACAATACACAACCACATACTCCTGAACCGGATCGCGACCACCTCTAGTCGATAGACAAAGCGTTGGTGGTGTGACGTCATATTGATCGACAATGCGCTCACACCTCATTTTGAAATCCGCTAGTGGGCGCTGAAGAGCGTCCGGAATTTGTGAAACAAAAATATGGCAACCCTACTATAAACTCAATTTTCATTGCTTCTCGTTTGTACTTATTGCTAATTGAAATTAGTTTCTCTGTCGTGGTGGTGAGTACAGCATAGTGTTGTCCGCTCATGTTGAAACACAATGAATCCAAAACATCAGTGTTCGCTCCATTCAAGTGGAAATAATGCAATCAATTTCTACTGAATACCAACACTTTCCGAGACATGTCAAAATTACTTCGAGTATAAGATGAAAATGAATTGTTCGGGATTTAATCAATTGAGCAGTATAAGTAAATTTGGTTAGAAGTATTGCGTGCATCCAGTGGTACAGTGCTTTTCAACTTTTGTGAACTGAATTTTCACTTTTTTTGTAAAATAAATTTCATTCACATAAACTAACTGAAAATTGTTATACAAAAAGAAGATCAAGTTACTTACCAACATTTTGTGCAGATGTGCAACAGATTGGCTATACTATGTAGCTTAAGCTGTCAAGTGTCTCATTAAAAAGGCAACTTATCTCGCTCGTTTTGATTTCAACTATTTCACCAAGACCCTTCTCTGTCAAAAAAGTTGTTGGGATTTGTACAAAAACGCCTAGCAGTGCTTGGATGGCCAGGTCCTAAAATCTTCTCCGCACTCCTATCCAAAATACAACTAATTTTTGAAGAGTGAATAATGCTTGATGGCAGAAATCGTTTCTTAGAGCTGACACAAAGGTCCCTAAGACTCCATCAGTTGGGCGAAAGGGTGAAAAACTCACATGTTTGTGAGGCTTTTGCCTTATGCCTTGCAAAATAAGCTCGAAAACGATCAATGAGAGTAGGCACAATAAAGCTCGCTACCTTATGATAGGTTGTTCCAACTTGCGTTCTATTTTTTCTTCGATTTCCTATTTTCTGTCTCGCGAGTAAATGAGAAGAGCAAATAATCTCAGGATACCGTGTGTTCTGCTGTTTAGCTGAATCTAACTTCAGAATTCATAGATGGTTATTAACTGTAAAGCAGCTTTTTAGACTACCATCAAAATCAGAGTTTTTGTGGAATCTCGCGACCCGAGTCTCACCCATGAAGTGGAATTCTATTTTAATATTACAGTACTATGCTACGATTTTACGGACATGTAAGACATACAGAACGCGCACGCCACAATGTTATACCCATCACAGCTCTACAAAACATGTGTGACGCACGCGATTTCAAATTATGCTGAGTTAAATTACCCTGCGTGTGGCAGTTGTGCTACGGTAACTATACTGTCTACTCAGATTGCAAGAACGGGACTATTCCGTGCCGACCGCGGAGCATATCCATATCGGAAGGTTTGGCCATCCATCATCGGTCATTTTTTGGCCAAGGTTTAGTCGCCGCCTATGTTTTTAAGACCGCTTTTTATCAGCGGTTTGTTGGCCAAAACTCTAAGGCTTCGTGTGCCCCGACGCAGAAGTGGTTGCTGGCCTCGAAATGAATGAGGCTCACAGGTTTGAACTCGCTCGTTGCTTACCCCTACACTAGTTCATCCCTACGGTCATCGACCATGTGTTCCAGAATAACCAGTCAGACAAATCTTATTATGAATTTTCATGATAAAGCCATATTTTGTGCGTGTCTCGCTTGTTGGCTACAGTACCCAGCACAGTGACCTTGGACATGTAAAACTATCGAAGGATTTTTTGCAATAAATTAAACAAATATTACATACATAATAGCAGATAGCTGTGGCACCGTGTCGACCCAAAATCACACCCTTTGTGGTCCATACTTTAATAAACCTCGAAAGGGAGAAATATGCGTTAGAGTAATTTGCAAATGTGAGACTGTAATTATGGTATTACTACTATCCTCGTGCCTCTCGGCTAATCGAACCGTTATTATGAAAATATGATCGTTATTATGAAAATATGATGATTGTTTAGCGAAAGAAAGCAGAAAGTAAACGCCCCCCAGACCCCCATTTCGATTCGGTTTTTGCCAACTGAATATTAGTTTGCCATATGGGGCGGAATTACGTGATGTGTATATATATGACACTGTAAAACGGGTTTGAAGCAGGCTTAAATGTTGAATTTCTCTAGCTCCTGGGTCTTCTTTTATCATACACTGTGAAAATTATAAAAGAAGTGACCCAGTGAGCTATAGCTCATGTCTTCATGCTGAAGATGTATGGCATGTAGCATGAAATAGTAGTAAAGTGATACAACTGCTGCAGGAAAAATAGACCACACAAATCTGGAAAGCTATCGGCTGACGTTTGGAATAAGCCAACAAATCACGGCAAAGTTTAAGCCGGGCGTTGGATTAGGCCATATATATTATTGCATGTTTGCACGGATAGACTACATCAAACCTAAGTACCTCTACGGCGGCGGTTCCCAACCGGTGAAGAATTCAATTGTTTCTGGTGGGGAATAGACGCATTTGTTAAATCATGGAAAACTGAATGTTCAAGAGGACGCATAAATGTCCCTTTTTTGGGGGATTTGTCCTCTTTTTCTCTGAAAGGATTTAAATGCCACAAAAAATGCGACTCCGGCGCAGCGAACGTCAGAGTTTCGTAAAAAATCGGGAGCCGAGTCAAAGGGAGGACCTTTTTTATTCAACACAATACTATCAGTCGAAAAATTGACAAAATCACCAGTTTTCTTGGAGCTTTCAGAATTGATAAAAA
>ATSW01066279.1:0-14239 GCA_000444245.1 Botryllus schlosseri | reverse complement strand
CTTCAATGACTTCTTTACCTCTGAATCAAAAGCGCACAAGTACAACACACGCGCGTCCACGTCGTCCAAATATCATATGATCGACCAAAAAGATCATCGCTCTATCAAATATGCCGGACCTGATGTGTGGAACAGTATCCCGCCGGCCATCCGGTAGTCGACGAGCATGTCCACATTCAAGTCGAAATACAAGCAATTACTACTAAATAAATACAGTCCATCCTCAAGATTACCGGACCACGACTGACCTATCGATCTCGATTCCCATGACATGCCGCCCTATATTTCTTGTCGCTTCTTTTTTCTATACTATCTTATTTACTTTCATTCAGTGTGCATGCCTCCTCTTTAGATCGCCTAGGCCAAGGTGGGTGTCCGATTCCATAGACAACTCCTAGTCGCTTCGACATCTTCCTTTCTTTTCATTGTATCGCATTTTTTGTGGTGTATTGAACTGATAAACTTGCTAATAAACCAATGATGATGATGATAGTAAACATTAATAAAACATATGGCAGACCGTAAAAATCCCCTATTGTGTGCTTTATTTCCGGAAATTAAAGGCATTACTACACTTGCTTTTATACTCCGACATATAGGTTATCCAGACAAAAGAACTAATATAAATTATAACTCGAAGTATATGATACTGGGAATTGAAAGTGAAATATTAATATACTACTTCTAAAAGCGGGACATGGATTTCATGTCTTTAGTCTGGAAAGTTTCAAAGGTGATATGCTAAAACAGCTCTACAACTAAAAAAAGTTAGAATCCACTTTTCCAGATTAGGACACGCCATGGACAGGACATGCTAGATTACGATATGATAAGTAAATACTAGATTGCGAAACATAACTTCAAACGTTATGATGAGCCATATATACTGTGATGAAATATTTCATATGGGCGAAGGGCGACAATGTTGTGTGAACGGAACCACGCCAACCCGCTGCCTAAATTATATTCACCGATACTTTCGTGAAATCATAGTGGGTACCCCGCATCCACTGCGCGCGACGAAAATTTTGAGCTTTGCTCAACTTTATGAAAATGAAATGTTGATACTCCGTGAAAACAGCCCCGAAATTCCTCAGGCTACCTGATTGAAGGATTGAACTACTTCTACTTGACAAACTGAAAATAGCGAAAAGTAAGTAAGTAGATCACAAAATATCACGAAGTAGAAGTAGAAGTAGCGAAAATCAGATCTTCTTGAGTAAGTACCATTAGGAGTAGAAAACTACTTGAGTACTTCGAAAAAGTAGAAGTACTTCGTTACTGACCACCTCTGGTTACAACCCTGTAAATCTCGATACATATCACCCAAAGTTCGATAGAATACACAATTTTATCAAAACAATTGCTTTGCGGCTATAAAATACAAAGGAACACAATAACACCTAGTTAGCACCTACAGCCAAAACAAATTTGACATGGAGCATGACTGACTTCCGATAGCAAACGATGTTACATTGTTAAAATTTGCTGATTTCGGAACAGGGAAAGGTAACAAAGCACCTTTGGGCGTCCCGGACGTCAGCACCACCCCATAATTTGTATCAGCAACGCCTTCACGTATCTTGCTTCGTACGCCACCGTCGTTTTTCCATCCGGCGCCCCGGTTTCAAGAGGCTGCGGATCGGCCACAGTAATGTCCCGCCCGTACATCTCGCAGTGTTCGAGAAATTGCACGCATTCGTGTGCGACCGTGTCGCGTAGCATCACCATATGCTTCGACATGTTCTCCAGAAGAGACAAGAAGCATCGTTTCGTGTAAAACCAGGTGTCGGTGCCCAGTTTTTTGTTGTAAGGCTCCAGGCTTTTGATGACTCTCGATATGCCAAACTCGTAGTTGCCTTTGGCGCAGTACAGCGTGCCGATGATCAGATTCACGATGCAAAGATGGAACACCTTCTTATCGGGCTCGTCGTATGCATCCCTCTCCTCCTCTTTCTCAATTTTCCTCATCAACTCCTCCGCCTCTTCGTTTTGACTGGTCATGATATACGACACGCACAAGTTAGCCAACACTACCGCTTCCACGCTTAGTATGTTGTCGTAATGCTTCTTCACGATAGGCTCGTAAAAGCCGGTGGCCTCCTTGAACTTATTGTCCTGCATGAATAGAACGTGCGCCACGTTCAACTTCCAATGATCGTGCTCGTTACAAAATTCGACCGATTTTCTGAATATTTTCTCCACCGCTGCGTAGTTGTCACGATCCCAGTAGATTTTGGCTTGTTGCATCAAAATTGGGATGTACCGCTCGAGACACTCGTCGTATTCGTTCACTGCGTTTTTGACGGCGACTTCGTCGCTGTTATGTCTTGATTCTTGGACTTGTTTGGTGAGCCTTCGCAGCTGGTCGATGTGTTTGCTGGCCATAGCGTCTAACTTTCTGTATGCTTCTTCCGGAGCGGTTTGTTTTGTGATCACTGCATCAATCAATTCGTAAAGAAACGGCGTCAGATACTTGTACGTGTAATCCGAGTATTCAGCCAACACATCGGCGGCCAAGTCTAGATACTCATATTTTAAATACAGCAGCAGCAGGTTTCCAAAGGTCTCAGGTGGAAACGGGTTTTGCTGTAACAAGAATTGTAATTTGGAGAATCCATCCGAAGGTTTATTCGTAATGTTCATCAACGCCACATTGTGCAAGGTGCAAGGGTCCAATTCTTCTTCCGACCTTGGCGGCATGTCTGTCATCGCCTCGCGGGCTGCCTCCGTGTTTTTGAGTTGATACTCGATAGCCGCTTTCAAATTGAACGCTTCGATCAGCGCGGTCTCTTTCAATGTGATTGTGTTCCCCACACTGCGAACATCGATGCCTTCCGTCGTCATGCCGACACTGAGTTCAGGATGCTCTCGAATACCGCGCTCTATGATGTCAGCGATGTGCTTTAACGCCATTGCGTAGTGTTTCAACTGATAATAGCATAACGCGATGTTGTATGATAAAGAAGCGTGATATCCTCCGACTTGTAGAGCCCGCTGAAATTTCTGGCAAGCTTCCTCATACTGCTTGTTCTTGTATAAGAGACATCCCAAATTGATTTCAGCGTCAGGATCATCTGAGGTCGACTGCTCGATCAAACTTTTGGCTCCGCCGTAGTCTTCCTCCATGTATTTAATGGCGGCTTGCAGTTTCAACACTTTCTGCTGATAAGCTGGATTCTCAATGGCGAACGATGCCTTTCTAGCGGCCGTGTAGTCGCAAGCTTTGTACAAAGACATGGCGTGGTACATTTTATAATCGTCTACGTCCGGGTATAACTGCGCCAGCTGACCGTACATTTCAGAGGCGTTCGGGTAGTCTTGATTGTGATAATAGCAATACGCCAACAGCGACAAGGTGGCTCTTAAGTTTGGCTGGCGTTCCAGCTCGTAAGTCAAGATATTGATAGCTTGGGTGAACTGAGAGTTCTTTATCATTCCGTAGATGACGGAAGTGTATTCCCCGTCTTTGATGTGACTGAAGCTCATCTTGAAAGTAATTGTATTAGGAATATTCTGGAAAATACAAACATACGTTTATTGCAACAACACTGGCGTTCAGTTATATGCGGCAACGAATTTGACTTGAAATCAAAATCTCATTCTGAAACACGCAAAATTCTAATGCATTTGAACTGTTTCGCTTTTGACACAGAAATAAATTATGAAACATCTTACAACTTTTTCATCCATATAACAATAGTTGTTGTTCATTTTTCAATCACGGCACTAAATCAAATCAGCATTACAACATAATTAATTTGAATTAAGAATAAACATGCGTCAACCAGTGAGAGCGAACTTCATGAAAATGTGTTTTGGTCAAACTAATTTTTTACACATCCATAATGGGCTATCGTCCGGTCTGGCTTTGTGTGCCAGTTAAATATTTTTTGTGAAAACGTGCCACCACAACTGTGTACCTTGCCCAATGCAAGAATATCACACTTGCGGCAGAAGCCATAATCATCCAGCCGGAAGATTTGAAGAAAAACACAAGTGGCATGCACAAGATGTGAGGTACGGTAACAAATCACAGTAAACTATGATCCTCATATTGTGCTATGTGGAACAGGTAGTTATGGGTATGCCTTGGTAAGATTGGTAATAGAAGGACAACGTATACGCTTATTCGTTAGGCCAATATTTCAAGAGATGACACAATGCACTAACAAAAATGATATGGGATGCAAAATTTCCATGCTAGCCAAAATACGTGTCTTGAACTGTACATTGTGCATCTTGAGCGGATGAAAATAATACTGATCAATTGTATTTTAAATGTTGGTCTGTACCTATTTCAACATAGCACATCAACACATATAGGAACACATTAAAATGGAACAGACAAACAAAGAGCCGTATAGAAAAAGGTGAAAAGAAGAGCATAATAATTCTACACTTTAACATCAGGATTTCATACTCAATTGCCGAAAATGATCGGAATAAAAATTGACCTACAACATTTACAAACACTGAACTATAAGAAAGTATTTTCAAATGACATGAAGTAGAAAGTCGCATGAATTGTTGAAAACACAGTAAAGTTGCGTTTTTCAAGTCTGTGACTAATGAGGACATCTATTACACAGGCTACTCTACTTGGTGATAACTTGCATCAAATAGAGCACAGGCGTCACTAGCCCATCTTCATTTTTAGCAAGCCTTTCCATAGAGGGAGATGTGTGCAAGGTCTGGAGCAGTTAACTGTCACAGGTTAACAGCTGTCGCCTCTAATCCCGTCATTAGATGACATTTGGAGGGAATAGACACCATTGGATTGATGCGATAATTTGGCGGCATCAATATTACCAAGTCAATCGCAAGTCGAACTAGATCAATATGAAGTCGTCAGTCGTTCGATTATAACGGCTGTAGTTGGGAATGTTGTGATGATATTTTGTTATACAAACGCGTGGCGACTGGGACAAAATCAGATTTCCAGCTATCGATTATATAGTGGATAAAATCGTCATCATAATCAGACGCGTCAATGAGTAGAGCAGGGGCATCATCCATCAAATATGTGTGAAGAACTTGTAATATGGTATCAGCATTGGTGGAACTCAGCACACCATCATCGCATAGATTCCACAGGAGCTGACATGCGACCCCGCATACATGCCATTCAGCTGGCACAAAGTGCTTTAAGACATCGACCAATTTAGCTACCACACCCTCTTTTAAAAGGCCCTTCCGATTGCCTTGTTTTGTGGACACATTAATCAGCACGCCGCACGCTGAATACACCATTTGCCACGTTTTCGAATCTAATAAAGTCACCATCATCAAGTCAATCTGGTTTGCATGCAACAAAGACGGGATCTCTTCGTAACGACTTATGTTACCAAACACACGTACCGCCTCCATGGTGCAAGGCATACTTTCGTCCATTAGTACTTTGATTAACACGTTGGCAATTTGAATTCGTTTTTGTGATATTGCGTTATCATCAACGTTGTAGTATGATAGATTATTCAAAGCTGTGAGGGTGTTTATTACCAGCTCTTCCGATTCAGCTGGCGTGGTGACAGCAAGAATTTTAACTATGTTGCCGATGCAATGCATATTACCTGCGATTGCTATACCAGGCGACTCACTGATTGCAATGTTTGCGACAACACGAATGATTTTGTTAATCGTATCCAGGTATTTCTCACGATCGGTTTGATCTTTATCAGAATCAATCGGTTTCGACAATGGTTCCATAAAAATATCGAGCACGGAATTAGTCAAAGACAAATAATTTTGAGGAAAATTAGCAGATTTAGCGGCACTCGACGGCCGTAACACTGTCTTATGTAAAGCTAATCTCGCATCTTCGTCTTTCGATGTTAGGTTGCCAAGCGCAAAAAACAAGCGTATCACTATATTCAGGCATTGCCTGTGTATGGCAGCGGCGTTTAATATTGCGGTGGCGCATTTCCGATTGCCCATAAGCTCCGGGATGACCTCGTCAAACATTGTGAATTTGCTGATTATTCGTGATATGTTCAAAGTCAAAGATTCATCGTTAGCCAACACATGTAACGCTTCGATTAACAAATTAAACATATCAACACCTATGAAACGTTTGCGATCGATGTCCGATATCGCTCTCAAAACCGCCGTGATTTGAATCAAAATATCTGTAGCGTGTAACTTCTCCTTCTTGGAGTAGTTACGCTCTTTCAAAGACGACATCACTTCTCTCATCAAAGTTATAAAGCATTTGGGACAGTTTTTATCGATCAAATCATTCGCGACGGCCTGATTGTCCGACAGAAACTTGACCGTTCCGGTGAGGTACACTAACGTCTCATAATTTTCCAACGGGTCCGACATAGCGTCGATCACAGTGAGCATACTCGCGATTAAATCATGCTCCACATATTCCGTGTCATGCTTCTTCTCACGGCTGATCTTATACAGCATTTTACAGAGACTGTTGAGATTCTGACGACGCACCCGTAAGTCCAGTATGATTTTTGCGCATATTAAATGCGTAGAACTGGTGCTGCCGTTCAACAGCTTGAACAACGTGGACAAGAGCGATGTTCTTCGGCGTCCAAGCAAATTTGCCAGGCAGTCACCACGCAGCAAAGCGCGATAGAGCTCTTTACAAGTGTCGTAAACTCCATCCTGGCCACGGCTTGAATCTTCCAATAATTCCATCAGAGGCAGAATGTTCTGATTCCAGTATTTCGCTTGGTCTGGCGTCTCTTCAGTACCACCGCTGATAGATCCACTTGATTTATTCTGACTGCGCGCCGATTGAGTCTCTGCATACGAACCGCTAGACGAGGACGAAGAACTTGCCGATGTCTTTTTTTTCGGCAATTCGTTACTTTTATCCTCGTTTCCATACAAATTTGCTAGATTTATGTTAAGACGTGTTTTAGACGAGGGTCGGGATGAGTCACTGGGCGTGGTGACGTTCTCAAATTCAGGCTTGACGGGTTTTGCATCGATAATTTTTTGCGAGGAGTTTGCTCCTACGCCATCCATTTGAAAAGCTTTCAAAGGCGAATTCGGACCTTGATATATTTTTCTGGAAAATCGGGCTTTTGCTGGCGGTCGTGCGGACAGGTCTTGCTTGCTCAAACTAGGGGGTACTGGGAGTTTGGGAGGCACCGGTTCTGCATTTTCAGGCACTACGGGAGCTTGTGGTAATGGCGAGAGCTTTGCAGGTATCGGTGCTGCCGATCCTGGTCTAGACTCTGGGTCGGTAGGATCAAAAATTCGGGATGAAATACTTATAGCAGATGGAGGCCTCGAGGACGATGGGTTGCCTGTTTGACCGAATAGCCTTCGGTCGTAATCTCTCGGAGTGTAAGGACGTTTGGTCATTGCCGTGGAGCGTGCTTTCCATTGAGACCATTCCTTGGCTTCTTTCACCACATCGCTACTCCTCATTGGAGCTTTTCTAGACCGTGCTGGGTCGAAGCCCGATGTTGGGCTATCCCCTGTGTAAGACTGAGGATGGTAATTCATTTTTGGGTGTCCTCACAGCCTTTAGATACGGTATAGTTCTGTTAGAATACTAGGCATCGGAATTGTTTATTATTATTTTGACCAGTTCAAAATATAATACAATCATTATTGTGCAATTGATTGCACCAACTCTACTCAGCCGAGGTGGTCGGGAACTTGACTTGACTTGACTTTTCTGAGCTTAAACCACAAACACCATACAACATCAAGTCAGTGTCGTGATCAGATTAAAGTTTTGTATGTTCAGTATACACTGTATTACAGTAACCAACCAATAAAAATATTATTCAACAGACATCCATGAATTAGAAATTTCGAAAGTGGTATAATCACTTATTTAGATGAGAGTCCAGAATGCATCACATCAGATAATCTTTTCAGCGATACGCGATACGACTTTTGTGAGATATCAATAATAATAATAATTGACAATGTGAGAGCCACGGATGTTACATAATTAGATATCAAAGCAACATCATTATTCCTTTTACGATCTAATGAATACAGTTTTCCAACATGGAACTTTGTATATAACGAACTAAGTCTACAGATCACAGCTGAAATGCCAAATATTGCTACATATACCTGCAAGGACAGTTGGAAAGCGAATTTATATAATATTTTTATCGATGCAAGACATATCTAGCGTCGAATACACCTGGTTCCACCTAGCCTGCATAGCATTCCCATTAAATATGCTATAGAATCTTTAAATTTTGTCGTAAATAATTCATATCACATCCCAACACAGAATCGAGTTAATTATATAGCAAGCGATTAAAAAAGGAACAAATATCTATGTACGAAAAGTAGATATCTCCCAATGAAGACAAAACAACGACAATAATTCTGAAATACCACATACATGAGGAATACCCCACAATGCCAGGGCTACCCTCGTTCCCTGACCGAAGGATATATTATGGCAACGATGCGATGCTATTTGAAGCGGTTGAGCGGGCTCAAGTTTATGTTACTACGTGACGTCATTCTATGCATGATTATTCATTTAGCGATGAAAGAATTATTCTATTTGCTACATTAACGTGCACGAAACAAATTAAAATGCGTTTTTACAACATGCTATGCTTTTGTGTAAGTATCCTCTAGCTCAATAAGTATCCTTCGCAGGTAGGAATAACTTCGTTTTTGTTGCTATTGTAGAACGAAGTCAATGTTTGATTTAACTATATTTTATACAGTATTTTTAATATTTGTATGACTTTTACCGTAAGAAGAATGAGATAAAAATAAATGAACGTATTCCGAATGTGAAATTCCGGTATGCATTCACCTATAAAATTATGAAATGAACGCCCTCAGCTGGCGAAAAAATCGAGAAAGGACTTCTGAAGTTGATAATGATACGAGGATCCTGTTGTTTATGTGTGCGTTCCTACTTCCTAGCATAACGGAAATTAAGGCCGCGCAAGCCTTTGTATAATAATTTGTTACGACAGCATCGATTCATTTTGTTGCAGGATATATATATATATGGGTGTCCAAATATTCCTATACTTTATATTCGTATTTTTATGATGTCTATAATCGTGACAAGGCTCTATACTATAGTCAAGTCATCACTCCAGTCACGACAGACAGTCGTCGATAGTCACCACTTTTGTACTATTAACCTAATTCAAGAGTATGGTAGTTTGATATTGTACCTATTATAATTACATACATGATAATATATAGGACTTGACATCATGCTCTGTTGACTAGGACTAGTTAGTAGGCCTATACACTGAAAGCATTGTGAGAATTTTGACACCTGGGTTGACTATTATGATACTTACCTTGCTGGCTTGCTGTAATAAATATATGCCACCCTGACTGTGAAGTCTGGTCACCTCTCACCTGGCCACCTACTCTTGAGTCCTGAGTCTGACACCAGACATTTTAAATACACCAAATCGAAATGAAAGTGCTCTGATTCTATAGTCTTGTCTACTATACCACACCACGAAACTCCACCTACGAAGCGTGTTATAATATTTCTGTGACTTGATTCCATTATGAGCAAATTCACTGAAACTCTACAGTTTGTGTTAAAAAGAAAGCGTTTTCATAGTACTTGCTTTACTATCGTCTACTGAAGACAATTTTTGCTATGATATAAAGGTTTGCGGAAGTCTCCATTATTAGCACAGCATCTTATAGTCGAAAATTTACCATCAATTGTAAGTGGGCCTACATTGGTTTCCACATGTTCTGTAAAAGATTGTGTTTCCTTCGCAGGTTAACAATATTGTTGACAAGAATACGAGTGTCGTATATTCGTAAACATTTTGATCGCAGCGTAGCTGCAGGAATTTCATGTCATGGATCAATTTTTATCTCAAATAGGCGGCCAAGATGATTTAGTGCACCATGATCTACAATTTCAGGTATGCCATTGCAAATGATCAGAATTCTTCTGTTAGAGTATGAAGCCTTGTGAGTTTTTGCTGTACCACCTCTTTCTAACGCCTGTGTCAATCATTGAGAGTGGCCACTGTAAAATCCTGTATTGGCATTGCATGGTAATTAGTGCCGCATGACTGGTCATGAATTTTGGGGCGAGTGACGACTCAAAATTGCAGTGAAAGTTGTTCAAATGTTCCTAATCGATTACTTGTATTAAAAAACTAGGCCCATGGACTCTATCTTAACTTTAATTTTCCATATTCCACCGTTGTTTTCAATTCGTGATCATTGATGTTTATAAGTTTTCATCTCCAATGATTTTGTATAGATTTATAAAATGCTTTGTATAAATTCTTGACCTTGTCAGGATATGGTGTCAAAATCAAAATCACCCTTTCACTCCTTTATTGAACTGGTCATGTAGAATTGTTCGGATATGTCTGGTGGGCCGACAAATACGAAGCTAATATGGTATATGTGTACAAATCAGTTATCGCAGATGTAATAAAAATGATAGGCATAGATGTCATATAAAGAAAGGTCTTTTGGTTCACATATCATTTGCCGTGTTTTGAGTTGATTTTGGTATTATAAATTATTTATCAACAGCCCAATACGGTGCACAATGATGGATTATTGGATCGTCCTACGTCACTTTTTGGTGACGACGATACTGATGGTGAAGAATTCGGGAATCGCATGAATTGTAAGTGCATTTCATTCCAATAATTCTATTCGGTGCATGTGCTTATGTGCTACAGCACTTGCAACTTCGCAATTGCTTGCTTATACATTGTGCCTTGGTTGATATAAAGTTGAAGACCAAGAAATCTAAATTTGCCTACATAATAATTTATACAACCAATCGCCCACGTTATTTGTGTTAAGTGTAACTCAATGAGAATATGAAGACTGAAGAGTATATGCTATTTGTACCATGAAGTCCAAAATGCAGGTAATGTAATCCTACTCTCCAGGACTTGGTGTTCTAATCCATTTAGGTCAACAATAGGGGCACCAGTAGCCTACCAATCTATGATAGGGAATTGGCTGGTATCAAGCTGACTGGTAAATTACAACTGTGACGTTTGACAACTGCCATAAATCTGAACATGCAACCTGTTTGCCCACGACTGCAAACATTTCAAAAATCTGATTAATTACGTTTGTGTTTAACCAAAAGGCTTGTATATCACATTCATTAGACATAATAATAATAATCCAATATTTGTAGATGTTAATCTGTTTCTGCTCTGGTAGAGATGAAATCATTTCTACCTGCTACCTACTATCGTTTTGTTGTAAAAAGTTTAGTCAGTGACGCCTGGCAAGAGTTTTTTTTCCACTTGAACTCGAACACAATAGTCCTCACGGACTTGCATTGCATACATGTGATGGATTATGTTGTGAAGTGCTTGGGGCAAAATTTTATTTTCTATCTGCTGCATTTCATTACAATTGTACGAGACACCAGTTGTGGTGCTAGGTTCTGACGAAGCTTGATTTTTTTATTGTAGTAGTTAGTGGTTCATATGATAAAAGTTTCATTGCTCCTTTACTACAACTGATAACAGAGTGTACACTGCTGCATTGCAAGTGAATTCAACATTCTGTTGCACAGTAACTGCAGAGCTAGCATATTTGTAGCTAGCATGCTTGTTTCATTCTCACTGACACTCAGTATTCTGATATTTGTATTTGAAGTTACAGTCTATCAAATGCAGGTAGGCCAAATCATTAGAATGGAGTATGTTCTTGGAAGATAGTTTGCCATATTTACCTGATGGTGATTTGTAAACATTTGTTCTTGGCAGAGATATTGGTGTAGAGTTGCGAGAATCAAGTACAGACAACATGGTTGTTGGAGTGGTTATTACTTCTTATAAAATATTTTAAATCCATTCACAAACAATTCATCTCAAGAACCAAGTCAGTTAGATTTGTAGTTGAATGTTAATGCGTTTGCCATATGGAATTTCTTTTGGACCTATTACTTCCTCCAACACTGTACAGCAATTTCTGAAGCTTAATGTTGCGCCACCCTGACTGTGTTTGTAAATTGATACCGGTTTGTATCTTTGTAAAGTATCCACTGTGGTCTCAATTAAATCTGAATCTTCTCAGGTTGCGACTGTGTCTGTAAAGATTTCAACATTAAGATATAATGTATTACTATTGCAAAGCATTTGAACATTTCAAGCTTACACAAAAGAGATTGATATGATGTCATAAAGCCTGTTTCTTTCATAGTGTCACTTAACGTTTCTCCTTACTTCCAGCCATTGCTCCGTTTCTCATGTTAGTGGGCTGTCTCTTGATAAGAGTGTAAAAAAACTGTGAATATAACTGGTAAAATATGGCCGATTGATACTGTCATTCTGTGTTTGTGAGATTTGCAGCAAATGCCCTGCCCTTTAAATGGTTAGACTAGAGTGGCCTCAAGTCCTTTACTGTGTGTACATTGTATAATTTTACGATGTATGCCGAATTCTTTCTCCTGCTTCTTGCTTATGGGTAGATCCTGATTTAATTGGTTTGCTAAATATGATACAGGTCATGTTATTGCCCAAGGCAGGGGCTGTTTATGACTGTTGCAGAAACATATAGACTTGTCGGCCATGATTTTGTTGCAACAATACATCTGTCTTCATATTTGAACTAATGTATATTATTAATGTTTTAACAAATAGTAATAGATATGTTATACACGCTAAGTTCAAGTATGATCAATGGGCGAAATATAGTTTCTAATTGCCTTTTTCAATTGTTATCAAGTGTGAAGTAGTATAATAAAAAATATGGTATATTGCACTCGTTTTATAAAATGATCATTCTGAATCGTTGTAACTGTAACGAAAGGCTTCTTAGTGACAATTTGCTTTTCTGTGGAATCTTATGTAGGCCCAACCTTAGTTTTGAACTTGGAAGCATCATTGCTTAGACGCAGAATGATGACTACTCACTAAGAGTGCATAAATCATTTTCTGGGTTTGATAAGTTGGATTATCCTTTGCAATAGCCGTACTTGTTCGAAACCTGATGTATGCTACTGTACCTGTATTTCAGACAGACGAAATGCTCAGTAAGGTAACCGAATTGCTGCTCTAATTGTCCTGATGAAACTTGAGATTATGCGGTAAGGTTAGATTGGCCCTAGTAAATAAAAACAATGTACATGTAGACATACAAGAGAGGCTGAGGACTCCCAGTTAATGGATATTGCACAGAATGTCGAAGACTTCAAAATCATATCCTGGTGCTTGTTGTTGGGGTTTCTGAATACCATAGCTGAATAAATCTTGTTCAATGTGCTGACTTAATTAATCCGTTCGCAAAGATTCCAACTAGATAGGAGGCAGCCAGTTTATTTTTGTCTGTACCACCGAGGGGCTTAAATGATGGAGAAGAGATGCAAAGACACCTCAAGCTTATCAAGTAAGCACCACCATTTCTCCTTTCAACTATCATGGAGAGTGCTAAGCGCCTAGTGAGGAAGCCATGGATGCCAGTTTTATGATCGGTCTTTTGTCTGACCTGCCCGGGGATTGAACCCGCACCCATCCTACTGATCAAGAAGCTATATGCTGTTCCGTCACCCTTCTCCTCGGTAAGCCAGGATGATGAGAATGTAGAAATTCGGTTAAAAGCTGTGACGAATTTTTCTTTATTTTTGCTGTTGTTAATTTTGAAGATGAGACTAAGATCTGCTGCATACACATGGCTGGAGATAGTTCTATTTTCAAAATGTATTCATCCATGTGCAATATAAGACTGTACCTTTCATTTTCGTAATGCGAGACACGTAGTGGTAGTAGTAGATATAATGTATTTTCGTTTGATTTGAACGTGCGGAAGTTACAAAGGTGAATTCACAACATTCCGTTCAGTGAGTGACATCGTTCAGAAGAATGCTTGAGATATTGGATCCCGATTCCTGTTTACTGTGAGATCGCAGGTGGAACTTTTGGTAGGTATGATGTCCATACACGCGGTGAAGAACTTGATCAGTCCTGGAGTTAGATATTTATCACATTTCTTTGAGATCTATATAGTTGTACTTGAATTCAGAAATGGTTGATGATAATAGAGGTTCATTCATGAACTTCGTCCATAACAACTGATGATTGGCTTGTATATATCAATTTTCAATCATTTGCTACCATCAGTGGATAGCAGAATGAGGGAAGGGGTAGTCCTGCAGTTTCAGTGATGATTAGCGAGTCATCATATTTGACAGCGATAAGTGACATACTGAGCTGTCAACCAGTGCCTTTGACTAAGCTAAAAGACAAAGCCGTTCTCTGCTCGCTTCTAAAGTTCATAACCCGGTCACTCTACTCTGCCAAAAACAGGGTTT
>ATSW01066272.1:0-11510 GCA_000444245.1 Botryllus schlosseri | reverse complement strand
CTCAGCAGGAGGTCATAATAAACCAGCGGAGGTCGGTATAGCCTAATTCTCGAAACTCTGTTTGTTATAAATAACCCATCCTACTATTATAGATTGTTATTGTTACCAAATGATTTTATGCAAATATATTCGGGTTTATTTCAAATGAATATAATATTCAATTTTCATATGCAGCATTGATCTGTAACTCTTTTTCCACAAATGATCATTATTTCAACTCGAACAATCGGGATTTTTGGAAATATTGTAGCCAGTGTCCCCAACTCTTGCAAAGTTATATAATCTGGCGTTGACAGAAAGCATCAACCACATTAACTCTGTTAAGTAAGTACTGTGCAGCAGAACCAATCCTCATGTGTGTAAACTCTTGTAGGGCCTGGTACATGATACTGATGATTGACTATAAATTTCAACATAAGTGAGCATAAGACAGATGATATTTGTCATGAGGTGCAAATGCCCTCCTTCAAATTTTCTATGCTGTGCCAATGTAATTGAATATCACCAACAGTATTATGAGTGATTATGAGTTTCTATGCACAATTGTTGAATTATCCAAAATACACATCATTGATATTATGATTATGGAAGGTCCTTCGTTGCTGTGATTTATTGATTTGTAATGCAATACAATCCTTCTAGATCAGGGCTGAAGCATTGCTATGTTTTGACATACTATTGATGATACTGAATGTACTATAGTAGGGAAGATGTATGATGTGGACCACCATTTGTGACCTACTTGGAGTGTGTAACTGTGTGATCCTTTGTTGACCCATGTATTGCTGTCATGGCTAAAATCACTGGGACAGTGCAATAATGCTGTTATGACCCTCTTAACTGAGAATGCATTTTTAACCGCTTTGCTACTGTTTGTAAAACACTCCTTGCAATATCCGTCTTCTCAACAGATCTTTCGAAAGGATCTAATCAGTGCAATGAAGATTCCAGATACGTCGCATCTCTCATCAGACGAGTATTGGGTCATGAGAGATCATTGGAGGATAGAATGGGAGAAGGGTGTCCAAGTCAGCATCACATATATGTAGTAATATATATTGGCAAGGCTGTAAATCTTATTCAAAATATTTCAGGTTCCTGTTAATGCGGACGCGCTACCCGCTGTTCAGATCGATGTAGTTCCTAAAGATGCAAAAAGGGATTTTCGAATGTACGAATTGTTGTTTGTTGTTGTCATGTGATGTAAGCCAAACCTTACTTTTCAAGGCCCAAGAAACTAATCAAGACAATGCCCGATATCGGTGATCGGGACACTGTCAACCTGAATGTTCTTGCCGATGGGACTTGCAGATACGATTTGGATGAGGTCGATGTTTCTTGGCTGAAAGTCATCAACGAAGAGAGATATTGGCAAGGTAGAAAACTTTCATATAATTTTTTATACATTTTCACGCACCTCCCGTTAGTAAGGTAGGGTGGGGCGAGAATTTAATTGCATCATATTTACAGCGCTTCTCATAGTGACTTAATCGCTGTGTTAAAATCTTGATGAAATGGCTATTTTAAAGCTGGAGGGATTGTCATTGAAATGACCCATGGAATAGATCTGTATTTTTAGAAGTGCTCTATTGACTAATGCAAAGTGCTAGTTTGCCCGTACCTGCATATATTCAGTAGGCCCAAGTTTGCAAATCACCAAGTATCATCAGCTATAATATATGACTCAAGATGGAACTTTCATCACGGGCGGTTTGTGGCTTCACTGGTTTCGGCCTATAGTTGTCATGGCACATAGAATTTTGAACCGTAAAAATGAAACCGCGGTGGGCATTTTGTTGAGCAAGAAAATGCTTGGGTTTGTCGGGATATTTAGTGGGATTAAGAATCATAATAGCAATCACATCTTCACCATGATTATGCCTATTTGGATATTTATTTCATTTATGAGTGATATTACGGTTACATACCTTGATAGTTAATAATGATGATGAAACCATCCTGTATTTATGGTTTTATTTAAATGCTATGAGTCTCATCACTATCCCACTTGAGATGAACAGATACTCTAATTCCATAATCTGGATCCTGGCTGGAAATTAGGAATATTGTGTTGGGACTTATGCCATACTTGTGAAGCATAATTCCGTTGAAAGCTAACAACATCGAAGTAATTTCGGAACCTAGATGCAGTCCTGTCATGACGAAAATCGTTGAAACTGTCGTCCAGCTCCCACTATTTACTGAGATTTGCAGACTTTGGCATAGGCGGTTCCATGCTCATCCCCATGTAATACCCACACTATAGAAAGCATTCAGCACTTCTGTTTCACAAAATTAATAACACAATGTATAATAGCTTGACGTTGTGTATTGCAGGTTACGAACCTATGGATGAATTTACGATGGAAATAATTATGGAGGAACTGGAAACGCAGGTATGATCATGGTTCATGCTGCAACCGATTTGCTTTCGGTGAATCTTGATTTAAATATTTTGCAGTGTCACGAAAACATGCAACTTGCGATTAAGACAAAGAAAGGCCTTGGCATCGAGTACGATGAAAACATTGTGTGCGATGTTTGCCGATCGGTAAGTCCAACTATTGTCTGTTGGGAACGGTTTCTCTGCCATGTAAATTTAGTTTTCCATCTGTGCTAGCACTGGCTGTGTAATGTAATGGAGTGCTCGAATCTAAATCGAGTATAAATCCTGATGATTCAAATCAAGCACTGAAATTATATGTTCCTTGCCGCTAAAGAGTCGAGTTATCAACGAAAAGAGACGCTTCCATAGTATTTTCCATTGTGGAAGCCTTGGAACTGCGATTGTTTGTATCGCAGCATACCAAACATGTAGTACAAAGATGAGCACGTCAGTAGATATGACATGTCTCCGAAGTCGTGGTCGACCCGCAGCATTGCCACAAAGTGGAATGAAATAGGCATGGTCGAAAAAAATACCAAATCACCTTTACTGTGATGCAGTGTTGGGGTAACTCGAGTCACTTTTTTCGTGTGACTTGACTTGACTCGGAGCAAAATTTACGAGTCTATTTCAAGTTATCAAGTAACTATGTCGAATGTTCGGATTGTTTGCTATGCGCTGGTGTGACCTGTGAGAGTGAGCAATCACTAAATGATTGTGCGCTTTACTGAGCCTCTATTGTTCTATAACAAATACCGCAAATGACCGCAAACGAAGTGATCGGAGCTTACGTTGTTGTAGACTAGAAGTAAAGTAATCTTGTGGAAAAGTGTCCATCTCTGTTCTAGACTGCTCATTATGGTCGATATCCACCTTAACCAAACCTCTTGTATGATTTAAATCGAAATTTGAATATAGTTTATAAGTTTTTTACTCGTCGACCATCGGTGCAGGCTTAAATTGTAGCCTATCTCACGGATGTGTAGGTGGCTAGTGCATTGCATCATATCGACTCGTTTCAACTTTCTGAGGTTTCGTTTTCTATTCACTATTTTGGTTAATAATTATAGACTGAGGCTGTACAGTTACTTATAGGTAGTTTAGCGATATGACGCCTTTTTCATGTTTATTTAACTATATTAGTGTATATTCGCCCCTCCATTCAAAATAAGTATCAACTTTCTAACAGCTATCAAAACGCAATGAGGTATTATATGCCTCGTACTGCGAAAAATCAGCTTGACTTGATTTGTGACTTGACTCGTGACTTGACTTGACTTGACTCGAGTCAAAATATGCAATGACTCGTGACTCGAATGTAGTGACTTGATCCCAACACTCCTGTGATGTAGACTGGCTTTATGTTATATTCTTTGTGGTGGCGTAGCATAATAGGTATATATTTCAACTTTTCACATCTTTCATACTGTTACGATTTCATAATAGCTGATAATTGAATACTAGACTTGACCTGAAGCCTATTACTTTTTGCTTTCATCTAGTTGTATAGTGTTTTCATTTGATATTTGTTACATATTTGTTGAGTAGTTCTATTCTGCTCTGACGCATATTGTCATATTGTCAATTTTGCGTGTAAAAATAATTTTGTGTGCTTGCAATAATTGTCCTGTGAAGAATATGAACATGTCTGGAACCCTCAATCCTTCTTTCCTTTCAGCCCGATTGCGAAGAGGGCAACGAAATGGTGTTTTGCGACGGCTGCAACCTGTGCGTGCATCAAGCGTGCTACGGCATTCTCAAAGTGCCGGAGGGCAGCTGGCTGTGTAAGCCCTGCGCTTTGGGTATTCGAGGGTCCGCTGTGTGCGTCTTGTGCGGGCAGCAGGGCGGCGCCATGAAGAGCACAAAGTCCGGTCGCAAGTGGGCGCACATGAGCTGTGCGCTTTGGATACCGGAGATAAATATCGCAGATCCAGAAAGAATGGAGCCCATCACCAAAGTAAGGATGATTTGTTACAATCAGGCGCCTAGCCAGCCGAAAAATAAGTGATGGGATTGAAATAAAAGAGGGGGGTTCGATTTTTTTCGAATTTAGTAACGTAGCATCGATTCATTAGGGTTAAGTGCATGCGATGCGTAAATAACGATTATACAACATCTCCGTGTTCGCGATTATAGGCGTATGATAAGCTTGTCGACGATTCCGGAATTGCCGTTAATTAGCGACTCCCTGATCTGTCGTGAACAATGAAATACGCACGCGTCGAACATTTGAATACGCGCGCTTATCAACGCGTCGAACAATTAAATTCGCGCGCTTATCAAAGCGTCCAACAATTAGATACGCGAGCTCATCAATGCGTCTTACATAGCATCAACGACGATTTGCGCAAGTAAAAATGTACAAGTTTTTATGGAATATGTGCTATAATGACGCCGATTTCAGGTGGTTCAACCCTTACCTCTTTTATAACTCAAGCCTTCTGGACTATAACTGAAGACTAGTGGAAATCAATTACGCATGTGCGCACGCGTCGAACATGATTGCGGACATTCGATGTCATTCAGTTACGAGATGTCTCTCTTTAATCACAATCGCTAATCAGCATATACTTAATAGCATTTTATCCAAGCCATCGAGAAATAGGAGCCAAAGCATGGTAGGCCCAAGACGCGGTAGTTAGGCTAGCGATATCTTTAGTACTAGGCCTATTGCAGATGCGATTGTGTAGGCCAGCGAAGATATCGTGCACACCAAGCCAATGCAGATGTGATTGTGAAGGCCAGTGACGATATCGTGCGCACAGGGCCTATTGCAGATGTGATTATTCAAGCCAGCGGAATGAGGCTTGTTGGAGACGCGGTAAATCAGGCTAGCAATGATTGCCGAACGGGCGACAATGAATGACCTGATTTCGCAATCATCTCAGCGGGAGATCGTGTCGCGTTACATTGTGCAGTGCAATGCGCACGGACGAATCTCGGTAATTAGCAACACGCCTTTCGTTAATTGGCCGCGCGCAATACTGATAATACGACTTATTGAATTGCAACCGAGTATTAGCGTCAGAGCGGTCATTTGAATAGGGCGAGGTTTCGCGTTAAAGGAGGGGGTTTCGCGTTTCTAAAGGAGTGGGCTTCGACCCCCGAAACCCCCCCTGGCTACGCGCCTGGCTACAATACTTGGCCGATATTGTTTATAAATGATAATAATGATGATAAAAAATCAATTTTTATGTGATTCGTTTTTTAAGATTTGTGATTTGCAGAGGTGGTCTGTAACGAAGTACTTCTACTTTTTGAATTACTCGAGTATGTTTTGCATACCTGCATTGCTTACTCAAGTGGTTTTGTTTTTAAACTACCTCCACTTTTACTGTTTACTACTCGTGCTTTTGATTTTGTAATGTAGAAAGTAGTTCAGGGATACGTTTGCATCACGCTCACGAATTGTATTTTCATAATAACTGGGAAATTTAGCCCCTATATCATAGTAATTGAATATAGTTTCGAAAATTTTGTACGTATTGGTAGTGTATATTGCATTGCAGGGGTGGGCAAACTGTGGCTCTTTGACCCTACGATTGTGGCTCTTTAATTACTGCCTATGCGTTTCACCATTTTGCTGGAGAGGTGTAATTAACCTGATTAGAAATTTATGCATTCTATTACGTTCTAGTAATGTGCGTATTGTTTTCATGTTGTTTCTTTATAGTTTATGTAACGTTTTTTTTCTTCGGAGTAATAGGATTCCGTCTCGTCTGCACTCTTGCAGCCCAGGTGGAGACGCACCCTATCACAACACAATAATAAACTTCATCCGATATCCTACATTTCATTTTGACGGAATGAATTCGTATTTTTGTATTGTGACTCTTTTAAAACTAAGATTTTTCATATGCTGCTCGCGTATGAAGAGGTTTTACCCACCCTTGCCGTAATGCATTAGTCACGAAGATGCAAGTGGGCATTTGGGAAGTAGTCACCGCCGAGAAACTGCCAAAAGTATGCGACCCCTCGACTAATTCAATTGAAAGTACTTGCTTGAGTTACGTAGTATATTTTGCGGCTTCATTTTCTACATCCGCTTGAATCATTTTTGATAGATCTTGAAAATCACTACTTATATTTGTAATTCAGTAGAAATTTCCGGCATCACTTCTTGTTCTTGAGTATCAGCGATGGCTACTTTGACCATCTCTAGTGACTTGCTGTGCTGTAATTGACCTGGTAGGTGTTAGAAATTACAATCTTATAAATCTTACACATGCGTATACGTGATGAAAAATGTCATCTGGTTATGTGAGAATCGTTTTGCTTTTGCTTCTGATTGGCTTGCGCGCTCATGAAAGCTCCTGCAATCACTTCCCGCATTGACATCCTTGCTACATTGACTCTGACGTTTTCTCAAGACGATTGACACCTAGTACATTTCGACTGAATATTACCGTTTTTTTTCTACCGTTTCTCAGATATCTCACATACCGACATCACGATGGTCTTTGGTCTGCACCGTTTGCAAGGAGAAGTCGGTCGGTGCGTGCATTCAGTGCTGCGTGAAACAGTGTGTGACGGCCTATCACGTGACTTGTGCAATGAAAGCGGGGTTTGACATGATCACGGATTGCTGCTCTCCGAACTCTGCTTCCGTCGCCGGCGAAAGTGCAATTGCCTTCAGGTATGGATGGCGGTATTCGTATTTTATTACCATCATGTTTTATTTGTGTAATTGTGTATTGTATTTTTCCTGATCATTGGTGATAACCCGCTCTCCCTTATGCAGAGGTGATCATGGTCGGTAGCAATTCTGCTTGAAGTTTTTTTTTTTGCAAAACTACTTAGTTTTACACTTTGGCAGCAGTTTGAGGATCAGTTTTCAGTTTATGTCATGATGAGTTTATTTATTTTCTATGTAGCATCTATTAGTAGCGTTGACAGGCACTTTTGCAATAGTTTCGAATATACCGTACATCTTCCAAGCCGCGCCCGATTAACTGCCTAAAGTTTGAGCAATAAAAGCGATTCGAACAGTTTTTGTTCAAAGCAGCAAAGCCAATTGCAGCGACATGTGTTTGTGCTGAGAAGGCACGTGGCGGTATCGTGAATCTTGCTCGTAAAATAGTTGCGATCTTTATCTGTATCGCCGCGGCGAATGGAGCCTTTGTTTGCTTTCTGCGTGATAAAGCATTGTTGCTGGTCTCGCGTGGCTTGTCCTGCCAACGTTTCCGTGTGACTTACTTAATCTGCCGTAAACTGTGACTTTGGATGTGCCACCCGGACATCAATAGTTTTTGTGTTTAGTTCGACTTCTGGTTATAGAATTTGATGGTGGGGAGAGATGGAATTGTAGCACTGCTGTACAGTCCCAACCATTTGTTACATTTAGAGTTTTTTGGACATTTTAATTGATGAAGTAGCAATATGGAGACCCCGATATATCTGGTTACATCGATCATAGAATCTCCCCTAACAAACTGATAGCCCACTATTTTTCTTACCTAGATGAGATATGTGGTTGTTTGCTTATTTATTGAACAAATTTACAACGTACCATACATTTGATGTTTTGTTGTCGAGTCTGCGCGCTAGGCCTATCGGTATTGTCGTTCTGTACCGGCGTAAATTCTCATTGGCGCCAGCGAAATCAATGCCCACAGTCAAAAATATGTTTCCCCAATGTCGCACAGATCCTTCTGCAAGAAGCACAGCAAGAATTTCAAAAAGAAGACGGAGCAGCCGTCTCCCGGCAAGAAGACGGAAGAGGAGAGGCGTAGCGACCGGCAGCGTCTGATAGCCGAGCTGGAGGGAGACTTCCATGGGCTGGTGCGCAACGAGGGCGTGGCCAACAGCCTCAATATACCGGCCGACACCATCGGCCAGGTGATGGCGTACTGGAGGCTGAAGAGGCGCGCCAACTTCAACAGGCCGTTGGTCACGCCGAAGCAGGAGGAAGGGAAAGAACTGGCCGAGGCGGCCGAGACGGGGCTGCAGAGGAGGCTGCGAATGTTCACGCATTTGAGGTGGGTGGCGTGGGTCTGAATTATGTTTATTGCGTGCGTGTTTTTGGGGTTTGCGCCAATGACAATTGAGAATTAGGGTTGTTCAAAAAATTTCAACCGGCTAAGCGATAACATTGTTAGGTTGAATAAAGTGAAAACGCTCCGTGTCAAATTTACCTCGATTCCAACCTGTAGAAGTGTAGCCGTGAGTGTTGAAAATCTGGGAATTATTATGAAGAATTGAAGATTTTCTCTAATTTTACTATTGTCTCATGGTCTTTCATTCCTCACAACACATCGCATGGGCTAACACTGCATCGCAAGTACTAATGCAACAAATGGAACATAGAAATATGCCACCTTATACTTAAGAGCCGTTGTTTTAGAGGTTTGCAACTGCATTCATCAATTCATCATAGCATTTATAATATTTCCACCGTTTGTGGAATACAGTCCCAATGATCTGTGGAATTGTCTGCTTTGCATAGGTTTCATAACCTACTGAAACTTCTCACCGAAATCAAAGGTCTTGAAGGTAACATTTTGGTATCATTTGACTGGTCCGGCCCGCAACCCAAATCGTGTCTGACGTGTGAGCACCCTATAGCGGTGGTTCTCAACCGGGGGTCCGCGCACCCCTAGGTGTTCGTGAAGCGTTTTCAGGGATTCCACGAAACCGCTACATTTTCTAAATGGTCGATAAAATAATTTTTATTCAGGGAAATCACGAGGCAGTTTCGTTCATAACTGCAAAAACTTCAGAACTCGCATCAACAGAATAGCCGTCTGAGATAAAAGATCCTACTGTTCAAACTCGTTTCAATTGCCAATAGTCTACTGAAACAATCATATTGCTGTTTAGAGATGTGTTTTGTTGTGGTTTATGGAAATATAAAAAAGAAGTTGAAGTAGTAAGTTCAATCAGGGTGACTTCGACATGATTGCGAACATCCATTCTGTCTTGTGATATACATAACCACTATTCCATATTTGCCATATTTGCTGCGATCGTAACCAAAGGTGTCGTCGGGAGCAATACACGTTATTATTACAACGCCACCACATGGACTTTTGGCCCTTGCTTATATCAAATTGGAGGCGCTGGATTTCAAGACACGATCACGTGCAGCCAGAAAATTCGCATTGAAATAGTATAAGTCTACCCAATTTCTACATAAATAGTATGCTTTTATTTTTAAGAAAATACATTTTGTTGCCTACAGTTGATGTCTGCACATGACAGATGACAGATGCGTGATAATTGAGCTAAATTTGAACTTAAACTTTTTGGGGTCTGTGATGGTAAAAATGGGAAGGATTAAAAAATCCGGGAAGGATTAAAAAAATGATGTTCTAGAGATTTATGAAAACCGTTATAGAATATTCAGCTACAAGCATTTCTCGCGGCACTACACGCTTGTTTTATCCGCGGTAGGGGAAATTTTAAATGTAACTGACACATCTGCTTCCACGCAGGCAAGACTTGGAACGTGTCCGAAACCTATGCTACATGATTGGCAGAAGGGAAAAGATGAAACGACATCACGTCTCTGCGATGAAGAACGTCTTTCTCGAACAGGTTGGAGGCAGCAATTTGACTGTTTATCTGTGATCTGTGACGAATGCCCGTCAGGCCCTTGTCGAAGGCCTGAATATATAAAATTTGTGCCGGTGTCAAGGTTTGTAACGTAACGATCTTGTGGTGAATTCTAAATAGCGCTGGATACATTCAAAGTTACAGCCTGTCTCGTTTTTTCATTCAATGAGCGACGAGGTTTGGGCAAAATCGAATACCCGAGTGGTCGATTTGTAATCCAGGATTAGGCTTAGCGTGTGGATAATAAGGAAAATTAAAATATGCGGCAACAAAAAATAGGAAGTTAGTTGTCCGCCACAATCACGGTAACTTGATATTTTTCGACTAGACCTATTCCCATGCAGTTAATGATGTGGTTTGTTCTCGACTTGAGTGAAAAAAGCTATAGAAACTGAAAATCTCTGTGATAATATAACTCTTACTGAAAAGGAGTTTATAATTTCAGTTCAGTACTCTAAAAAAATGATTCTCTACCCAAACATCACCCTTCCTTGTGCACAGTTTCATTACATGGAATCGTTGATGCTCGAAAGCAAGGATTTCGACCCAAAAACGCTGCTGCCATCCTTGCCGAAATGCGGATCGGCAAGACTTGTCGACCTGGCAAAGGCCGAGAGCAGGGAGCTCGCGAAGACGAAGGAATGGTGCCCGGAGTAAGTTGGTTTGTTGGTATCGCATGGAGCTATGTGTTTTGATTGATGTATTTGACTCGAGTGAAGTCGAGTCATTTTCAATTCAACGCCGAGTCGAGTCCGATTCCAAGTCGGTGACTAGACTGCAGTGTTTCTCAACCTTTTTTACCCGCGGACTCATCTCAAGCTCGCCAGTATACCCGCGGACTCAAGCTATATATAATACTGAAAAATATTTTTTTTCTATCCAAGGGAGTGTAATACGGTATCAACAAAAAATGAGCTAAAATTGAGTCAAGGGAGCTTTCTTAAATCTGTCTTTCCACATCTGTCGGCTTTGCAATTCAAGCAACTATTCAGTAATTGAGACCACATCCCGAGTTCCACTTATATTAGACAACTATAGATTGTTTCTGTGATTAGCACATGTCCCTACGATTTGTAATTTCCCAAATAGTCTGTAAGTGAACAAGTCGCCATAGTCAATTGCCAGCACTCAGCGTATATCGCGCCGGAAACCTGTGCAATGTGCCTACGTGCAGGACCGTAACAGCACTTCGTCAGCCCCCCTCAATAACAAAACGTTGGTCATGGGCCACACAGGCCTTAAACCTAACTTCTGGTGGGCTTTACCCCCAGACCCCCCTTCCGATACGTTTTTACCGCTACTTCTCGGCGAAATTTTTGTGCCGTTCATTCAGTCGTTTTGTTTCGAATAAACCTCGCGAGGCGTGAAAATATTCCATAATCATGATTGAATCGGTCAACATGATCGGGGATTGCATCTAGCTGTATATTTTTTATGCTATCTCTGCTCATGCATTCAGATATATCGGTCGAGCTGAGCGAGACGTTTCCGAACATGATATAATGATATAATTTTTCTGAAAAGTTGCATAAATTTTCAAAAAACACTCTATAATTTATGTTATTCACGA
>ATSW01066266.1:0-12556 GCA_000444245.1 Botryllus schlosseri | reverse complement strand
AAATAACGGAAAATAACATTATGTTTATGCGTTCTCGGTTGCAAACGTCTAAGCGGGACATACATGACTCGCGCCCCGGTAGACCTCATAACAAGCTTCACCTGTCTATTCTCTTAAAGACGCTCACAATAAAGAAACACGTATGCCACTGATATAATCATATTATAGTGCATATGATATGGATAGAATTCATAATTGGACGGGCGTGTTCACAACAGGACGTCCGTCTGTAGGCCAGGCATAACGTATGTATACCGAGTTCACATCAGCTGGAATCTTCATGGACTCGCACGATACCGATGGTTCACTGGTTTACACAATTTTGATTACGAATCTGGAACAGAGTAAATGTGGGAGTATATATCCAGACTGGACAAGAATTAGGACGATAAGCACGCGGGCTCAAGTTAGCATAATAGCAATGATGATGAAATGTATCAAGTTAGCTGTGGATAAGTAGATTCGTTGGGAAAGCAGTTATTCTGTGTCTCTTATTGGTTCAAAGCAAGCTTACAGGACCACATATTTAGGTTATGTGCCAGCCCAGAGTGATCAATTCTCTTCTACATTATATGCGCACATGTAATGTTTATTGTTGATTAACATTTACGTTTTGCGAAAGAGCAAGGTTTTCTTACAATATGCGTTACATGTCAGATGCTCACAGATAACGATGGTAGGTAAGTTTGGTTTGGACCTACTAAACACAATCTTTACGCCAAGCAAGAGCATGGTATATAGATAATGACCGCTACCGATTAAAAATGGTTGCGTCCACATAGATTTCCAAAAGTAGAAAAGAGGCCCTGATTGAAAGAAGATTGAGAACCACTGGAATAAAGTTCACTGAAAACTCAGCCACACGTCCATGGGCTCATCATAAACGACCGCCAGCCGAAAATATTCGGGTTCATTTCAATATCAATATACTTATTTAATTGTATATTGAAGTTCTGTAACTCCAAGAAGCTCTTTAAATGATTGATAATATGAAAATGTTTGAAATGTTACAGTGGTACGCTCGCTGTATAATGTCAATTTGATCAATTTATGAAACTGAGCAAAATTCATAGGGAAAAATCCTAATTTGATAGAGCAATTCTGAGCTCATAATCGGATTCAGCAACAACAAAAGAATAGTCGAGGTCTATCATCCAAGATCTTATCCAAGTGATTTTTGAAATTTGATGACCAGTGTAATTTGTAATGAATATATGTCTTTAGAATACGCCTGATGGATTATATATTGGAACATGCTTCCCGGAAATTTGCGACCAGAACGACGTTGCGTCATATTTAGAAGCTGTTATCGGTGACGGGTCGTCTGCAACGGCATATTGCCCAAGCGAAAAACCGTTTTCAAAGGCTGATATCGCAGCAATGTACGAAATAGATTGTGATCTTACATTTATTGAGTTTTGATTAATTCTACTTTACCTGCCATGGCAAGAGTTGAAACCACTGTAGTACGATATCACCACTATGTCGACTCGATTGTCCGTTATCCTATTCACGGGTCGGATAATGTACAATATGACACACATGATCTAATTTTGTATTCACTGAACATGGAAACAGTAGAGTGTAGATGCAACGGTGATATTAACGTTCTTTTTCCCACATCTCCCGCATTAGAGGTCAAGGTCAATGATAGATCTGCGTTGCAGGACAGCAATCTCTATAAATATGGATTGCGGTCCGATTCGGCATGAAAGACGTCACAAGCATCAGACCCCATCAGAGAAATGTCGCAATTGCTATATTGGAGCAAGTTTTCATCCATGAATTGACCATATGAAATTATAATGAATCGCGGTATACTGGATAGAAAATGCATTGTTGTGGGTCCTCATGACGAGGACATATTCTGTACCGCTGGATCTGAAACGAGTTAAGATATCTTTTGGTACCTGGTATTGTTGTTGTTTATATATTCATGGGGATTCGGCTACCATAATCTGTATCTGTACCATAAAAGCAGGAAATATTAGAATCCCAATCCGAAAATAATGTAGCCTAATACCCAAACCCAAGTCTTTTTCATCTCTGACAGGCAGGGAATGTGCCAAGTATTATAAATACATAAATATGATTTTTAATCTGTGACACAGTAATGCATTTAACCATACAGGATACCTCTTTCAATGCAGATGCGTGTTCTCGATCCTTGCATTCTTCGTGCTGGCAGGAACAATATGTGAGACAATATTTATCTCCCTCGACTTGCACTACGGGATGACGAATCCAGCTCACGAGAAAAGAAAGCGTAGTGGTAATTAATCTTTAACTCACATGCCTGGAAAGTGATAATTTCCCATGATTTTTTGTGTTGTCGTGCTGCAGTGCCCGCATATCTCTTACTGTGCTTCTCATTGATTAAAAACACGAAGACCCTGTTCAACACCGATAGAAAGGAAAGTACTATTGAAGTCTTGGATGGAATACGATTCTTAAGCATGGCTTGGGTCATACTTGGACATTCGGTCTACTTTCCACTAACAACAATTGGTGCGTATCCAAATGTGTGCTCTTATGTTTTTGAATAACATTCCAGTATCTTGTGTCTATGGTGTGCACGTCAACACTTTCTCATTACTATTTCATTGTTTTACCAGACAATGTACTGGATGTATGCAACTTTTACATCACACATTTTGGTGCGATGGTGATCGTCAACGGCACGTTCGCCGTAGATTCATTCTTTTTTCTAAGCGGGCTCCTTGTAACCTATTTGACGATGAGAGAAATGCGACGAAGCGGTTCACTGAACATTCCAATCATGTATCTACACAGATATCTGAGGTTGGTTCTGTATGCTGACAGTCGACTATCGACACTACTTGCAGAGCATGTGAATTGAATCCATTAGATTATGACATCAATATTTAATTGCCTAGTAGCCTACTTGGCACAAGTGTTGGATTCGGTCAGCTGATTTTAAGATTTGATAGAATCGGGCAACAATTCGATTTCACTACTCAAGCCGCTCACTAACGCTAACTCATCATCAAAGTATCTGTGAAATAATATCTGCATCTGTTCTGTTTCAGATTGACTCCGACTTTGGTAGTTGTGATGCTGTTCACTAGCACCTTATTTACGAGACTCGGAGAGGAGCCAATTTACGAATTGAGAAATGCCCTTTTCCCAAAGCAGTGCGAGAAATACTGGTGGACGAATCTATTGTATATAAACAACTTATATCCAGAGAATTTCGCAGCCGGGGTACGTACATTATGAATGTGGCGGATAATGCATTTCTTGTGTGCCAGTGATTCCCAGACTTTTTTGACTTGTGTTACACTCGAAAATGTTTAAAACACTCGCCACACATTTACAGGAAAGTTTTCTTTTGAGATAAATTTAACGTGAAATGCAATGGGTATAAGTATGAGTACGAACATATAAACGACAGAAGCGAGGTTGCATACTTGCATCATTCTTTGCAGACACATCCGCATTTCGTCATCAATTCCGAGTCGTCTCCCTCGTGTAGGCCTACAGCTTTATAGAAAAAGTGTTTTAAAAAATCGATCGTTACCTCATTCGATGAGCTCTTTTTTCTGCAGAAAGATTGTTTGATTCGATTCTTCCGAATGGACTAACTATACTAGGGATGCTGCGAATGATTCACAGTGATTCATGGACTGGTGCCCCCATATTTTAGGGCAGTGGTTATCAACCTTTTTATATTTGCGAACCCGTTATGGACCTTCACGGACCCTCACGGACCCCCTCAAGTTTTCGTTCAAAATTAACCCTATTATCGCGCAACCGTCATCTGTCTTGTGCACACTTTAACTGTAGGCTTGTGAGAAAAAGCCACAAAATGACTTTTCGTGAAATTATCATCATACTATATGTAAAAATGAGGTGGACTTTTTATTATTTCGAAGCGAAGTTTGCAGCTGTGTTTATTGTCTTGAAAATCACAGTTGTCGATTTGATATGAACGAGTGCCGAAAATGTTTCCATAGAGATAGGTGTTAGCGAATGTAATATTAACGCGTAACGCTTCCCACGACACGCTTTAGTGTGACCGCAACGTATATGGCACCAAAATTGAGAAGCAGAGTATTTAATGAACATATATCATCCAACCTAGTCATTACAATCCAGCATCTCATCTTAAAGTTATTCTGGAATAGTGGTTAGGTATATTACCGGAAAAACTGGATTTCGTGGCGAGGTTTCAATCCCTCATCAGGACAGATTAGGAAATATATCAGGAATTACTTATTCAAACGACCCCAACAAAAAGTCTCTAAACAGCAATATGTTCCTATAAGTAGGCTAGTGGAAGTTTACAAATTAAAAATAAGCTTGCATAGTAGATATTTTATCTCAGACGACTATTCTGATGACGTGAGTCCTGAAGTTTTAGAAATTATGAAGCGAAATATCATATCAGCTAGAACTCTTCCTAGACTCACACGATACCGATAACTCAGTAATACTGATTTACACAATTTATGCACCAGGATTGTTTATTTGGATAAATCTGACCTAATTTGGGCGCGCTTATTCCGAACCTGGCGTTACTTTTGTTCAATGAGGTCACGTTTCTGATTTCGGTACTACTATTCCGGTTTACTCAAGTAGGTTTCAGCTAACCACAGTACTTGCTGAGGGCGTTATGCTTTCAGAATACTTCGAATTTTACCTGAACAGTATATTGGATAAACTAATTACTTTCGGAATTTAGATTTTCAAAAGTAGAACCTAGAAAGTAGTCGAAGGAAATGAGTGCACCACTCTCACAAGTTAAATTATCCCTAGAACTGCGTGTAATAGCCCCACAGCACAGCAGCTGAATATATTCTCGATGATTCTACATAGAGGTAGTGTCATTGTAGATCAGTGGTTCCCCACCTTTTAACGCCCGGAGCCGCATTTTAAACTTCAGAGTACTATGGTGCCGCATAAAACACTCGAGTAGACTACTTATAACGGAATTTTAAAGGTATAACTAACCTACCGCGAAAGCTCACCATCGAGCTAATGCAAAAGCACATAGACTTCCAGGGAGTCTGTTCCGGTTATTTTAGCATTGACAGACGCAGATTGGCGAGTGCTATGAATTGAAGTAAACTGAAAATGCATATCATTACTACAACATACTGCTATGTCAATATGTAATAGCTCTTATATTCCAGCACTTAATGCACAAGTTTGTGGGGAATTATACGCAAAGTAATATTGGACTTCTTTCAATTTATACTGGACTATGAGCAGTTATTTTAATGTTAGTGTCGAAATTAACTCTTCACAGATACGATATATAAATGTCTATGACCGGCAGAACTCATTACATATCCTTATCTGACGGGTATCCATGCGTTGGACGCTAGTCTGCAAGAATTCACATTCCCGGATTTCAGAAGCGGCATTAGTCAACTATATACATATCTAATATCAATCATTTTAGCATTGATATACATACATTGACTATAACTATTCATGGAATCAAACAACAACTGTCGTCTATCATATTTTTGTGGCATATTTAGAGGTCTTTCAGAGTCGCAAGAAGCTGAAACAATTATAAACTTTCAGTGCATATCATGGGTGTGGTATCTGGCTAATGACTGGCAATTTTTCGTGATATCGCCAGCCTTTATCTATCTACTTTACAAGTAAGTAGCCGTTATTTTCTCTTTAAATCTTTTAATTTGAACGGAAATGCGGTAGTACAGAGGTGAATGTCTGATTTTTAGGAGTTCGTTTCATATGCGGACACGACTTTGGAGATATTTCAGGCATATATCGCGCCGAATGATCGCTCATCTCGAGATATAGCCTGTCGAACTTGGGCTATAGGCTCGAGCGCTGCATACGTACCCGGACCAATATTCAACCTCTGATGTGGTGCCCCAGGGTCTTGTCTTGTCCCCCCCAAACGTGGTCAAAGTATTTATGAACACTACTCAAGTAACGTTAAAAGTAGCCACACAATAATCTACTCAAGTAAAAGTAAGAGCAGGAATTTTAAAATAAACCTAACACTACTTCATGTAGAAATAGAATTGGCGGGCTTTATGTCAACTCAAGTACGTAGTCATGGGAGGCAGTTTAAAATACGCTCTCGTGGACTGTCAAAAACTTGAAAATCAGGTATGCAACATGATAGTAGCTGACTGAGGTATTGCAATGCGATAGTTACACTACTGAATTGTAGTGTTCCATTCAACAACGTGTTATAGCTCATATAGTTTGTTGCGATTAAGCTACCCTACCGATTTTTCTTCACATGATTTTCCTTATTTTTAGACATCGATTCGCAGGTTTTGTGGCGGTAGGATCTGTCGTCTCAGGGTGCATCATTATCACGGGAAGTTTAGTTTCTCATTATGACATATACCCGGATGTGCTAAGCTATGGTGTTGTAGCAAGGTATGCAGTTAAGTGAATATACTGAGAGTTCCCTAATTAGTAATAAGCAGTTAGCAATACGTTCTGCAACTGTTTTACTTTTTAATTGATATTCAATAGTCATTCACAATGCAACATGCAAGCTAAAGCTAAAATATTGGTATTTTTACCGTCTATTGTTTGATTTAAATATTAAAACAACGACTATAAAAATTATAGTTGATATTTAAAATAGTATATTTTGTGAATAACTTGGTGGAATAAACTTCTCTTGCTACAGAGCATTCGTGTACATTTACAAACCGCGATCCCCTGCTGCAACATACGAGGAGGTGGAAGTCAGCACCACCACACCAGCCGCAGTAGACGATGGAGGAAATGATTACTTCGGATATATATACAGTAGACCATGGTGTCGCATATGTGCTTACATGGTTGGAATGGTGGCGGGTTACATATTGTACGCGACGAATAAAAAGTTCAGGATAAAATTGGTAGGCCAGGATAGCTTATTTACCTGTATAGGATAGCCTATTTACCTGTATAGGATAGCCTATTTACCAGTATTGTTTCTGTCGATCCAAGTATAATTTGCGGTTGCGTCGGTCATATGCTTAACCTTACATACTCTACTACGTCTACCGCTAAGATATACACGGCTTACATGTTGTTTTATCTGTCCAATATTCTTTTTTGGTACGATAGCGATAGCGAGTAATAGGAAGTAGAAATCCAGTGAATTTTGATAAAAAAAGTCTGTAACTATCTGACAATTCCCAAAAACGTTGGCACAGTAGATCGTAGCCTACTAAAGTTCTTTTGCGAACGCGAGCCTGTGTATTATCGATGTTCGCATAGAGAACACCAATGTACAGTGTAAACAGAACTTCCACTCCAACCCGAAATGGTATCATTTGGTAAGTGTACTAATGAATAAAGTTGAAAATAAATTCGGTTCTACATTCAATCGCATATCCATTCCACACTACAAGTTGTCGGTACATATATAATTGTGAACAGTTACTTCAGTGGTCTCGTCGGGGACCTAATATGTCACACATATGGGCCCGGGGCATCTTATTAACCAATATTCACGAATGACGCGCCAAGACCTGAATAATTTGTGCTAGAACGGGCTTGATCGATAAGTAATGGGCGGTTACAGATTATAAAAAACACTTTGAGACTGGGGGCAAACGTTAAAATCAAAGAACCACTTGTGACACGCAACTTGACTTTTTTCCAACCATGGACGCAACAAACTATTTGTGTTTAATGCGTCGAAGCTTGGTATTTCGTTATCTAAACCAATCGTCATGACAACCATCTGCATTCTGTGGCCGCCTTGACTTATAGTTAGTTTCTTCTCGAGTCCCTTTATCCACGTCCATTCGTCGGTGGCAAGTAACGTGGTGGCACGCTTCACCGCTGTAACACCAATGGGTAGTTCGGCGATCGGACAATTTTAATACTTTTACACTATATTTATGTTGTGGTTCATCTGTTGCTATATTCGAAGGTAAATCAATCGCTGTCTTAATTTATCTGGACAATTACATGTCCATTAGCCTACATATCAGGAGTAGCCTACCCACGAAACCAGGATAAGGCTTCACTGCTCGAATGCTTTGATATCACATCAATATTTGGTAAATTCATTCTATCTCTATATAGTAGTCAGTAGTGGCAATCAAATGTTCGCTAGCTCCACAATTATAACCCTAAAGCTTTCATGGTGACATAATGCATCTGATCTTCAGCTCAATGACTGTGTTTCATAATTGTTACAAATTATGCTTATTCCCTACCAAGTAGGCTACAACAATTTTGTGCAATATTTATGAGAGTGATTTATTCGCACCAGGCTTGAATCGTTACAATAGTAAATGTCATTTTCACGATGTGCGTGGGATGCGGAGGTGGTCAGTAACGAAGTACTTCTACTTTTTCCAAGTACTCAAGTAGTTTTCCTCTACTTCTGGTACTTATTTAAGTAGATATAATCTTAGCTACTTCTACTTCTACTTCGTCATATTTTGTGATCTACTTACTTACTTTTCGCTATTTTCGGTTTGTCAAGTAGAAATAGTGGTGACATAACCGAATACACACCAAGAACTGCCCAGAACATGAACGAGAAAGACTTCGACGTTTCAGGAATCGCATCTCTGCATCTCATTTCCAAGGCAAAAGAAAATACAATGAGAGATTTTTCAACAGACACAAAAAAGACACTCTTAAAACTAGGTCAGGACTTAACTGTCTCCTATACCGGACAAAAGGCCATAAGTCTGTTTCAGACATCGTGAATTCGGATACCGGGAGAAAACGTCCAGACCCGGTGGTCATCGCGAATCACTTCAATGAATATTTTTTTTAACGTTGGCCTTAATATTGCTTCTTCTATTACAAAACCTGTGTCGGTCAGGTCAGAGGTGAGATCGATATCCCAGTATATTGTGCTCAAACCTACGACCAAATACGAAGTCGAAGTAGCCTTTCACAAACTGAAATCGTAGAAGGCCGTCGGCTATGACCAAATCCCATCATGGTTTTTAAAAATGATAAGCTTCCATATCGGACAGTATATCGCCCATTTTTTCAACTTCATGATATAAAATGGAGTCTACCCAAGCTATCTAAAAACAGCCAGAGTAGTCCCTGTACACAAAGCTGGGGATAGAACCAGACATGGGGTGATTACTTCATGAATGTAATCGATTGCGATTACGATTACTTCTGAATGACGCGATTACGATTACGATTACGATTACAGCAAAATCAGGAAGTAGTCGATTACGATTACGATTACATTGGAAAAGTAATCACGATTACCCACGATTACATTTATTTTGCATCTTAGAAGTTATATTGGAAGGCAATATATGGATTGCGCTGAAAAGGCCTAATGAGATAACAAACTTCGTTTAGAAAAGATGCGTCCTTTGCTTGTTACGTCATAATGTACATATTACCCATTTTTATGTGGACGATTTATCGCACCCAACGACTTGCATTCTTGCTAGATCCATGACTGCCACACCCCAAATTTCCCAATAGGGTGGGGAGCAAGCTCGAAGGGAACTCAAAAGTATTTCGTAAACCAACATAAATTATAGAGTATTTTCGAGAGATTTAATTAACTTGAAAATTCTCTCTAGATACGCTTGATTTTGAAATGCATACGTCTCACCCTCAACAAAAAAGCAAAAAATTTACAATTTATAGTACGGTTGCATTTAAAACAAATGGTTGTTTAAAACACTTTGTTTAAACAGTGTTTTAAACAAATGCTTTAAAAAAATTGTGTTTTTTTAAGTTGTAAAATTATGCCAAATTTGTGTAAATGCTTCTTGGAGGTACAGAACTTCAATATATAATTGAATAGTATATTCATATTGAAATGAACCCGAATATTTTCGGCTGACACTCGTCAGGGGTAATCGTCAGCAACTAGTAGAGAAATGGAAAGAACATTGTATATCAACATTCAACAATCGTATCACAAAATATGACGTCACCAGCATGAAATTTCGTGAGTGAGAGAGCGTTCAATGTACTATTTTTAGGTGGTACACGAACTCCTTTTTTTGACAGAGTTTTGGTTGGTGTATTTTGATAAAAGTCGACTCCAAGGCACACAAATAGAATTGTGAACGGCCTCGCCCAACGATTCGAAATCGGTCGTCTCGATAATTATTCGCACAAATCGGATTATCTAACAGATGTTTGCCGATGGCAGAATTGATGGTTTTGATCGATCAGCATCAATCTTAAGCGGATGAGTTAAGGGTGAGCTTTTCACTGAGCGTGAAGCACGTGTTCTGATGAATCTGGGGACATGTTGGTATAACTGCATTACAAAAAACATGTTGTTTGAGCCTACGGTCAATTACCACCCGATTTAGCCGACAACCATCGGTATAGGATGGTTGGAACCCCTTAAAATATAGTCGGTTCAACAATTATATTAAAGATATTTCGTCAAAGGAGCTATATTTACCCTATATTTTCAATTGTCAATGTCAATCCACATTCGTGACGTCATTGCTTAAAAAAAAAACATGTTTTAAACAAGGGCCTTCTTTTAAACATGTTTGCTTTAAATTGATATTTGTTCTAAATGCAACCCTAATTTATAGTAATAGGTTCCAGTCAATACCGTGCCACGACACACCAAAAGACATATGCAGTTTCGACCAACTCGCGACTTCACGAAGTGTGCTACTAAAGAAAGACCTCGGCCGAAACTTAGGGTATGTGCCCATTGTCAATAGCCGCGCTTGGTCGGCGTGACTAATAGTCGGGTCCTGTCAATCTGAGCCCTCAGTCTTCAACTTGAAAATATCACCCTATGGGAGCCAAAGACCAACGTTTGGACTGGGGGACAAATTGCTGTTTTGGTTCTGCTTCTAGCTAGCTATTACTCACGCTAACATGATATATAAGCCCATGGCTATGGCGGCAGGTCCCAATGTTGAGTAAAGAATTGTGAAATAACGATTGGCGCCCATTTCAAGTAGAGTCATATGAGAATAAAATGAAGAGAACATAAAACTCTGCCTTCAACGTAATACAGATAATGTACTGCAAGCTGTCGTTACGAGAAAGCAAAAACGGCTCGGTTATGATATATATCAGCAGCTGTTGATGTTTAATGCTTCGTTTTATTTGACGAGTACAAAATTTCAAAACTTTGTCCGGTGTACGACTGTACGTACGTAAGCCTACTACATAGGCCTACTGCTTGCCAAGCATCAACGGTCAAACTGCGTTTAACTAAGCATAACCAAACATCAATACACAAGTTACTATTCTAAACTAGGCAAAGTGGTGATTAATTATCCTGCTGCGAGGCACTACGGCGTGTGGAAAGTGTTGATAAGCTGATATACATCGCGGCGGGTGTTCTTACAATCACACTAATGTACGTACATCGAATATCTATTTACTGTGGATACTTCTTACGCAATGACTAGCAAAGCTAATAGGCTACTTCTGACGAAATAATGAGCAATGGCATTTGAAAATGAGACGTTTGTGCTATCACGTAACTGGTATAGGTATAACATCTCTTCCTTGTTCACGAATGTTCAGTTCATGTCATAGTCCTTGTACGAATAAAAAGTAATCGTTCTTTCACAAAGAAATCGATTAGATATGGGAAGAAGTCGATTAAGATTACGGTTACTTACGATTTTTTCGAATGTAATCGATTGCGATTACGATTACTTGAAAATGCTGTAATCGTCGTAATCGATTACGATTACTAATCGCGATTACCCTATGTCTGGATAGAACTAATGTCACCAACGACCGTCCGATATCCGTTCTTCCATGCATCGGGGTTGTATTCGAAAAGTTGCTTCTCTCCCGCCTATCCTCATTCCTCGCCAAAATGTCTGTCATTTCACCTCAACAATTTGGCTTCCGAAACAAACACCAAACCTTACATGCCCTTTTAGCAGTGGCTGAACAGTATTATGATATCTCAGAGAAGTGAAATGTGGGATGTAGCATTTTTCTCGATCTAAAAAAAGCGTTTGACTGCGTAGATCATAAAATTCTCATCTAGAAATTGGCGCGTTACGGATTTCGGGGCTCACAACTGGAGCTCATGAAAAGTTACCTCACTGGACGCCAACAAATGTTTGCAATCTCAAACACCTTGTCCTCTCCTCACCTGGTAACCTGTGGTGTACCGCAAGGCTCAGTACTTACACCGGTCCTCTTCACCTTATATGTCAATGACATCTTTGAAACCTCCTCATTGAACACCACACTGTTCGCTGATGATACTCAACTCCTTTCTTCCGTATCTTCGACGGCACAGCTGGATGCCCTGACTGGTGACCTAATGCCCTAAGTGCACGAGTGGGCGGACCAAAATAACCTTTTGCATAAACGCCTCGAAATCCCAATTACTGACAGTAAATTCAAAGAAATAACCTAACCGTTAACATCGCTGGTCAGCCCGCTTCCAACACAGATAAAGCCAAATATCCCGGGGTTTTATTGGACTCGGACATGTCCTGGAAGAGTCATATTCAGTCCCTAGACACTAAATTATCACCGAAGTGCGGCCTGTTCTACAGCCTTGGGCGCTTCATGTCAGCCTGGGTTCTTCTGATACTTTAAATCCTTAATCCAACGAAGTTACATTATTGCATCCTTTGTTGGGGGG
>ATSW01066235.1:0-10891 GCA_000444245.1 Botryllus schlosseri | reverse complement strand
GTCCTACTTTCGCTGTACCTTACGTAGGCCTACCTCATATGGATAGGGTTGCATTTAAAACAAAAATCAATTTAAACAAACATGTCTAAAACAAGGCCCGTGTTTAAAACATGTTTTCTTAAAGCCATGACGTCACGAATATTCAATTGTGACGTCATATCGGATTGGCATTGACAATTGAAAATATAGGATAACTATAGCTCCTTTGACGAAATATCTTCGACTATAGCTGAAGAACCGACTATTTTGAGGGTTCCAACCATCCCATATCGTAGGCCTATACGTTGGCTACATCGGGTGGTAATTCTCCGTAGGTGCATACAACATGTTTTTGGAAAGTATTCACACAATTATGGCATGATTTTACAAGTTAAAAAAAATTAAAAAGGCTTTTGTTTTTGGACACTGCCTAAAAATGTTTTAAACAGAGTGATTTAAACAACAATTTGTTATAAATGCAACCCTACATATGGATGCTTTATTCAAACTCTAACTTATGTCTCTTAACTAGGAATATTATTGTATTTTACGCAAATCCGATATATCGCCACAAAGTGATATCTTTCTGAAAGTATATATCCTATTCTCTTGTCATCCCTACAACATCTATAGCCATCTATATACTGCTGCCATACTGCAAGCGTATCAATAAGAAAGCAATAGTATCGGTTGTCGCTCTATTCTCTCAATTCGCATCGCTAGAGTTGGACCGCAAACTAGTTAGTCACCACCATTGCGTGATGTTGCCTAGCGACTGGAAATGAAGAAATATATACATTTTCCAGCTGTCGAGTTTTCATCATAAAATGTATACCGAGCCATGATTAATCTAACTGCACTAAACCTAAAGTCTCAACCGTGGATCATATGCCGAAATCTTTGCAATTCGGACACGCTTTGCAAAACCGTGTTTCCTTGAACGCTACGCAGCGCAAATGCGTGACTGTGCCCTTCTAACCATAATGCAGCGTAGGTCATTCTTTTTCGATACCTTAATTCAATTATCAAGTTGGATCCCGCAGCAAAATGAACACTCATCAGATTAAAACCTCCCGACGTATCGCATTAGCAGCTTATTTCGAGCAGTATGTCCAAATTATGATGTTTTTAGCGATTGATTTTTTCACACAGAATATATAGAAATAGGAAATGAAACGCTAGAAAATGCTATTTCGATAAACTACAAAAGGGCGCACCACACCCCGTTCGCTGTTCTAGCCGACATCAACCGAGCGTATTCTGCAGACGAAATATATCAATCTTGAATTTACTGATCCTAATTACCTGAGTGGGCGTTGCCGATCAAGTATTATTGGGCCAGCGTAATTGGTTATCTAAAATTATCGCGATACGACAAGAAAAATCAATTAAATTTAGCAGTCTGGCTGAGGCTGGTGTTCCCTTGGGGCGTTCACTCAATCTGGGTATAGAATTCGTCGCGATAATGTGAAACAGATGGATGTTTTCATATTGGCATCGTTGCATTTTGTCAAATTGTTCAACCTTGGAATACGGAGTCATATCAATTGTCCCGCATGACCTTGTGACATAACAATTAATGCTATATATTCGCGCAGGAGTGAATAATTCCCGAATCAGATCACACGCACGATAAGAACTATATATTTCAAGCTCATGAGTGATTTGCCACTATTTACCTAAAAGCCGCAGATCTACAACATATTAACGACAAGAAGCATGCGTTTCTAGGATAGTCTTAGCTTTGTCCATTTATCCATTTTGTACTAGCTTTGAGTGGCGAAACTTATTGATTATTTAATTCTAATTATGTACGTGTGCCAATGGCGGAGACCTCGGACGTGGAGAGGCGTAAATATTTTATATGTCGACAGATATGTATCGACATAACTGATACTTGAAATAAATATTTAGTCTAGCTGAAAATTGGATTGGGTTATTTGATACTGTCGCGTGTAAATAATTGAGGCGGTGTTTCTTGGCCTCAACTGAAACAAATTTGTTGCTGTAATAGCTAGATTAAAACACAGTACTACATATAATGACCCGGTATGAGTCGCGGTTGTCATTCATTCGTTCGTTCGTTCATTCATGACAGCGGTACGTTCTATCGCCGGGAATTCAGTAATGAAAACGTACGGGCCTAGTGTAGTGAGAAAACCAGCCATGTGAGAAGTGGGCATGAATCATATGAAGGTATGGGGAATGGTCATACGAAGGCGCTTTAACCCCTTAGTTTGGTTCCTTAGATATCATCGATTATTGGTGCTTCCAATTAGAATACGAGCATTGAAATCATGTGATGATTTGTGGCATTAGCTTTATGGAAACAACATCCTACAGCATTACTCCGAATGCATTCGCCGTACTTATAAATAATCTGAAACTATACCGCCCAACGGACTAAAAATTGAAAACAAAACTGAAATCGATTTCATTGTTGCTGAACATGGGATAATGGAGGTCCGGTGCCGTGGAAGATTGAGTTTATGAAATAATTATCGGTAATCGATATCGATGTCACGATCTTTATTCAAAGTTGTGAAATCTTAACCGTTTCAGACACGTCGCATTGTCATCACCTCAATCAATTCAAAACGTAGGAACATGATCGAGAAGAATTAAGTAGGAATAGCCACTGCAAACGTGGGTGCATTCGCCTGTGACGCTAGGTGATCAAAGTTCATGGAGTAGACGATCCTTAATAGAATTCATGTCAATGTCGCGAAATGCCTACCATTGGTCATGAATTCCGGGGAAAGCGTAACTGTTGACCAATTACCTAGAGGTTTTGCTGGACTCGAACATGCCTTAGAACAGTCTTACTTAGTCGCTTATATCAAAACTATTACAGTACAGAGGTCCGTTCTATCGTGTTAGACGCCACATGCCGCTTTGGGTTCTTCTGATACTCAATGAATCCTTATTCCAATCATAATTACTATACGGTATACTGAGGGTTGCATTTAAAACAAAAATCAATTTAAAACAAACATAGCCCTTGTTTAACACATATTTTTATTTAGCCATGACATCACAAATCTTTAACTGTGACGTCACATTGTATTGACATTGACAATTGAATACTTAGGGTAAAATTGGCTCCTTCGACGATAAGGTGTTCCGACCCCTGTCATAAACGGACAAAAATTATCTTTAACCAGGACTACATCGTCATTCAGTCGTCGGCGGTCATCATCATCAGAACATCCAACCCGCACCAATGATCTATATCTACACATGCTATAACTGCTGAACCGACGACGATTTTGAGAGTCCTGACCATTCCGTATTGTATACGTTGACTATATCGGGTGCAAATTTGCCGTATAGGCTCATACTATACAATATACATGTCTGATTGTGTAACCAACAAATCGCAACCCAAAAATGTGAGGTTTTAACATATGAAGAAGATCTGAGGAAGCTAGAAACGGCCTACTTTATGTATCAGTTCCATTGTGGTCACTGACCCGAAAAATGCAATGGTATATTCACCTCGGGATCCCAGCGCATAAGTTACGCTTGCCATATATAATCCCGGTGGAATCAGCGTAGCTTAAGTCCATTTTGTCAGATTTTGAGATCCCCTTTTCAAATTCATGGAAATTACGTTTTTGCCAAATTTCAATATTTTTTGGCCACATCTTGGCCATGTTCATAGCACGAACAGTGCTTTCTATGCAACGTTGTTCAATAATGTGGCGTATTATGGGTCGGTGGTTCTTAAACGTTTTGACCGCGACCCAAATCTGAGTTTTAGTGATATCTCGCGACCCAAGCCTCACACATCAAACAGAATGCATTTTTAATATCAATTATATGCTATGTTTTTACAGTCTGAATGTCTGACTTAGAGAACGCCCAAACAACAATTGTACGCAACGCAGCTCCATGAAACATGTCTGACTCACGAGATTTCCAATTGGGGCGCATTATTTTCCACTGGGGTCGCATTTATACTGCATTTGTACTACTGTCTACTCAGATTGCAAGGACGGGACTCTTCGGTGCCGAGCATATCGACGATCAGACTTATCATTATCGCAGGTTTTGACCAACCAGCGTCGGTCGATTTTGGCCAAGCTTTTTACGCCGCCAATCTTTTTGGCCGCCCACTTTGCCCAGCCGTAGGTTGGACAAAACTTAATGTATTCATGTGTCCATGCGCGACAGGGGTTGGCCTCGAAATACCGTTGTCTCATAGCTACGCACCCGCTCGTTGCTCGCCCCTACACGAAAGCATCCCAATGGTATCTTGCAGTCTTTTCCAGAGAAACCAATGTCGGACAGATCTTATCATGAATTCCAACCAATGTTCCCTCTAAGCTGCGCAAGTGCGCAATTGCGCAGTGCTGACACGGTATCTCTGCACAGAAAATCTAAGCTGCGCACAAAAAATCCGAAGTGATGACCATTTTTTAGTCGTTACGCACTGTTGTCCAAGGGACCGCGCAGTAAGTTAGTGAGTGCGCGCAGACTCGTCAAAAAATTGCTGGAACATTGATTCCGGCCAGTTTGTGCACTACAGAGGTCGACGCAATTTCATGATCAATTGTAGTAGCAACTTCTCCACGTGTTTCGCTTATTGGCTAGACCGCCCAACACAGTGATCTCGGATGCGTACTAACTATCAGCATGAGTAAATCGCGCCAAGTGCGAAGAAATTTTGTTGTAAGAAATTCAACAAATATTACATACATATTAAAATTTCGTTCTGTTGCAGTCGCGACCCAAAATTATACACTTCGCGACCCTTGATTTAAGAACCCTATGTTATTGTTTTACGTAACCCAAGCACAACAACAGAAGTGGCGAGATAACGCAGTGGTATAATCCGCGGCTGCAACACCAATGGGTGCGGGATTGAGTCCGACCGAGGTCAACTTCAGAATTCCTGCCTATGTGTTGGAGGATTACCTGGGCTCCTCCTCGTCACCTCATCCGCGTAAGCGGTGTCTTACAACAAGCCTGTGCTATAAGTCGGCAGTTACGGAAAATAATGAAGGATATAGGCCTGGTGTAAATGACCATAGTAGTCGACAAACACCATGAATACTACAAATCAAACAAAACAAACACAACAACAAAAGATAGCTTGTGATGAAGTGTTGGACTATCTATAATGAGACACGTCTCACCAGATTTGTTACTAAGAGCAGATGAAATGGTGAAATACAGTCGAGAATATCACCATATTTACCGGTAAATTTTCAATATCAACTTCGCACCTCTAATGGGCCAATAGTGTAGTATTCTCGTTTTGGAATTGTGAGAAATTGACAGTGTAATTCAATTATTTATACTGAAATGAACCCGAATATTTTCGGCTCACGTATACGTCAGCAAGTAGTAGAGAATTGGAAAGAACATTGTATATCAAAAATCGCATCACAAAATACGACGTCACCAGCATGGAATTTGTAGATGGTAACGAACCAGAATTTTGATAAAAGTCGACTCCAAGGCACGCGAATGAAAGTGTGAACGACCCCTTCCGACGAAGTTCTGTACCTCCAAGAAGCTCTTTAGTGTAATAAATATGAACAATTTCATTTCTCTGTTGCCTTCAGGCATATATGTAATTATTTCTAATTTAGCATACTTAATATCCTTACGCTGTTCACACACTCTGATGTCTGCCATTCTCAATTCATCATCGGTGGATTGTTGCCGATGCTGCAGGGTGGAGGTGGTTTGACATTTTGATGTTAGCTTACTTCTGATTTCAGCTGTGTGTCCTTATAAGTGGAGTACATAGCTTGAGATTCATGAATTTGATTTAAATCTATATCCCAAACATGCAGCGTGAAGGGAAATAATTCATCCAGTTTTATTTGCGCCCTACCATGGTAGTGGAGCTGAAGTTAGGTCGAGAACATTTAGTCAGGCTTTGGGTGTGTGCTATTTCTTGGGTCGAATCGTGAGTGCGTTTTGAGGGTGAAATTGGGCAACGTTAAGCATGCGCTATTAGTGAAATGGCACACACTATGTAAAATGAAGAAAAACGTGATCACAATGCTTGAAACTGGTCGTTAACGTCGCACAACCTAGAGGAGATACATAGACACCAGACTTGGACAAAAGGATAATGTTCAGCTTTTCTGACTCAAAATACATTTCGAATTATAGCTACACATTTTTCTCAAATAAGACTAGAATTATAATTATAGCTACGCAGGTTTGTTTTCAAATTCGATTAGAGTTACAACTATTGAATTCGCGAAAACTCGGCCATTGTATCAAGTTCAGTTCATATCAAGTCATAGTTCATTATCTCGTGAGCATGAGAAGAGCAAATGTCTTGGCCAGTTTCACACCATACACTTAACCAGTAGCATTCCCTTAAAAATCAGAAAATAGATCAGAATTAAAATTCGCTCTTGTGTGTGCGGCCCGCTACGCGAGTTTGAGTGGCCCGTGAAGAGATACCTGGACTTCGGAACATAGAATCCACCCTGGACTTCGGAACATAGAATCCGCTTTTGAATGTTAATCCGTGGATAACTGAACCGGACATTCGTTCACTTATGAAGGCTGTTTGTTATTTATGTGCTGCGATTACGTAGCCTATACGCATGACTAAACCACATTCAAAATAAAGACAATGCAGCAAAGTGCGCAACATCCACATTCACACTATACTAACGATGTAATTGACTATCTTTTCAATTTAGAAATATCAATAATACGCCGCAGCATAATATAGATAAAATTTTTGACTAAGCCCGGCAACGAATTTTCTACTTTTCAATTGACCCGTGTGGAAAACAATTGCCCACCCCTGCTCTAGTTAGTATAATTCGACGATTATAATTTGGGTTTCCATACCATATACGTCCTCCTTTAGGAGGATTTGTATTCCTTTTTTTCTGGTTTTTGTGAAAATGTCCTCTATTTTGAAATTTTGTCCTCTTTTTTGATAATTTTTGTTAAATGTAGGGCAAATCCGACAGTAAATCAGTAAATCAGCACTGAAATAAGGCTCCGGTGGCTATTTCGGGAGATGAGCCGGAAAGTTGACCGTTTTTTTAGTCAACCACCCGATCATGTGAAAGAAAAATGTTTTTTGGGCACTGAGCGTAAAAGTCGACCTTATTTTTAGTCAACCGACCACGAAGTCGGAAAAATTTACCATTTTGTCAAGATTTTCCTCCGGTATTCTACGTTTGAAAATGTTGAAAAAGTGTCCTCCTTTCCCGATTCTAAAATATGGTAACCCTAATTATAATTACCTAGTTTTTCAAATCTGCTGTAGATATGCCCCGTTTACCGCAGAAATGAAAGAATTTTTTATACTTCACTAACCTCGACCTGACATGATATCTATTCGACCGTATACGAATAACCAAGACTGGGAAAAACTAAGTATCTGGGTGATTCGATTTCGAGTCGTGTTTTAAGCTTCGTGCCGACAATTCGATTACCGCCTAACATGACGTCATAGTAATGTAATGAACCAGAAAGCAAGTGCCTGAATCATCAGAAATAATTTTGTATTATGACGAACATGCCAAGTGCCCATATTGCTCAGCCAATAGGTTATTGTTTTGATACGACTAATCGCTGATTTATGATCTCAGCGTAAAAGCATTGTATTTTCGTTACTCGGTAAAGTTTATTCTCTCTACTGGACCCAAATCATCACTATTGGTACTCGATGACATATTTAAAGAATAATATATCCCTGTACCAATAATATCAATTACTCTACTCTCTTGCCTGTCCATTATTATTAACATGATATTTACTGTTTTTCTGTGTATCACGTCTACCTAACAAGACTACCATTCGTCCGACATGGAAGCAAACACTAGCATCGCTATCGTATCGGCCGAGGTGAACCGCTCATTAGAAGACACAACTTGCAATTCGTGGAAGGAATACTCTATTGCTTTTGAGATAATCAACGCCACGCTAATGGCATCTATGGGATACCTCACGATCTCGATGGCTATTTTTACAACCAAAACCGGACGATGGCGCACCATGGGACGTTCGTCGAGTTTAAACAGCGGAAATCTTTTTATTCTGTGCATAATCACGATTGGCTGTTGCTTTCTGAAGACTGCGACAACCGAAATGCTGTTCCTTTTACCAAGAATTGGCACTGGATTGCGATACTGTGAGATCATCACAGACATAGACTACGGGGTTGGTGTTTTGCTGATGTACTTTACATTTTTGTTCTTCTGGTACCGCCAAACTGTTATATATCGCCATCCTTTTGTGAGGAAGAAGATTTCTAGGTGGCCACGCGTGGTAGGGATAATTCTGTTGATTTCATTTTCACTCAATTTCTTATCTGTCGCCGTTGTGATAACACTGCCGGCTACCGTCGAACAGCGGAATTCTTGCGACTGTTTTCTCAAACATCATCTCGAAGACCCCGTACTATCGACAAGCTACCTGACGAGGCGTCTCTACGTAGCGTTGTCGTTGCTTGTGACTGAAATGTTTATTATGGTTTCATGCGTTTACCCCATATTCGTCGTGCGGTTTAAACCTGGCAATCAAGTACCGGCAGGCGTCAGCACTTGCGAAATCGAGAACTCGTCTGCGGCACCAGTGCCGGTAGCCAGTCTAAGGTACAAAATAAAGCGCGTGGCCTCTGGGCAAAATCTCATACTTGCAAGCCCCATTCAACTGGCTATACGGCGATCCGTGGTATCCTGCGTTGTCGTCGTCATCAGCGTAGTAGTTCCCTACATCTGTGCGAGCACAGTAGTGCCTCGCACAGCACCGGTTGCTGCTAGGCTAGCGACGTACAACATTGGATTCTTCATTGGAGTGTTTTGCCTTCCCGGATTGCTGAGGCAGATATTACGGACATTTTGCAATCCGTGCGAAAGAACGATACTCATTTCCTACCCAGCTAATAAGTCAAATGCTACATCGGCGGCTACGTCGACCACAGTGACATGAAATGTAAGTTAAGCTGTACGTACGCTGCTGGTATACAGCCTTTTGAATGTGACTGTTTTTAAGCATAGATACTGCCAATTTGGGCGTAAAACTGACGTGATTCTCCTATGCATTTATACTCCGTCTTATATTTGCATTCAAGCTAACTAGTCGACCGGCTGGGAATGCACTACAGCGGGGCATGATTCATGAGCTATAAACCAATAATAAAATGATCACAAACGGCTGTTTTATACATACATTTTATGGGTATAGTCGTATCGATGGATAATCTACCAAATGACTGATATAATGATTATATGCCCCAATAAGACTCATCTCAAAAAGGATAAATAAGAAGCAAATGACCATATACCTGTTATTCGGCCAGGGGAGGCAAGTGAGGCAGTGCTTTTGCCTTCAAAATGGGACGACTCGCTATAATAGTCCAGTACCACTATTGGGCAATGAACAGAAAAAGTTGGGAACCATTGTTACAATTCGATGCAGAGTACTGAGGCGAAAACAATCCGCGAGCTGACGCTGTGCAGTGCATGTATTAAAACCACGAATATAAATAAATCTATATATCCCTGATTGAAACATGTCAGTTGTTTAACGGTTTTAAAGTCACACGACTTAGCTCTGCGCCTATGAATGACAATGTTCCGCTTTGTATATTTGTATTTGATGCCGTATATAGAATAATATATATATTGTGACCATAGGCGCCGACTATTATTTTTTTACGAGGTGGCGAAGTCTTGTGACGTCATAATTGTTCCATATGGATGACGTCATCGTCGCACTAAAACGCACTTTACTACATGCCGCTGGTGTACCTGCAGCGTTAAGCCATTCGCGTGACGTTTTAATATCGGAACTGCACTCATTAATATCAAACCCGCATGCAGTCAAGTTATTAAATGGAATCTTAAAACGGTACGATCATTCGAAAGTATCTGAGGCCGGAGACACCAGTCCGTCCTACGGAATGCATCGAACAAAAATCAGAATTTACGTCACTGAGAATTTGGAATTGCATCAATGTTGTTCACGCGCAACGCGCCGCGTGAGGAGGGTTGGTGCGATGACATGCAAAATAAGGTCAAAAACATGCAAAATAAGGTCAGTCGCGACATGCAAAATAAGGTCAGTCACATGCAAAATAAGGTCAGTCGCGACATGCAAAATAAGGTCAGTCCGCGCATAAATCCAAATCTATACTTCAACTCCAAATCCAACTCTTTTTCTTATGAAAACGAAATTCAAAATATCTTTCCTGTATAGTAGCCTACTTTCAACAGTGAAATTCCTTATCTATATCCTAAGTCTTAAGATGTTTCAATCAAAAGATAATCATGATTATCTTGATTACGAAGTCAGTCGCATGTAGAATATTATTATCAGTTGGCGCGTAAATCCAAATCCATATTTTAATTAGAAATCCAAGTCTTTCTCTTATGAAAAATAAACTTAAAATATCTTTCCTATATAGTAATTTCATGATTGAGATTCCTCATCTATATACTAAAGGTGAAGATGTTTAAAACAAAACATAATCAGACGATTATTTCGATTACGAGGTGATTAGTCGCATCTAGAATATTAACAGTCCAGTCCGTGTATAAATCCAAATATTTACTTCAAATCCGACCTTTTTCTTGTGCCACTGACCTTATAGTCCGCAATCTGCATGTGGCGACTGACCGTATTTCGCATGCAACTGACCTTATTTTGCATGCGAATGACCTTATTTTACATGCGACTGACCTTATTTTGCATGTGGCTGACCTTATTCTGCATGTCGCGACTGACCTTATTCTGCATGCGACTGACCTTATTTTGCATGCGACTGACCTTATTTTGCATGTGACTGACCTTATTTTGCATGTCACGACTGACCTTATTTTGCATGTGACTGACCTTATTTTGCATGTGACTGACTTTATTTTGCATGTCGCGACTGACCTTATTTTGCATGTGACTGACCTTATTTTGCATGTCG
>ATSW01066199.1:0-11150 GCA_000444245.1 Botryllus schlosseri | reverse complement strand
CTCAGAAATGGTACTGATATCGATTTAGGCCGATGCTTTCATCCATATTTGGTTAGAGGATGCAATCTTCCGAGGATATTTGAGAGACATATTTGATGCGAACTGCAGGATATCGCAATAAAAATTAACATTAAATTCAATATCAGCTATAGGTCCAATGCCCCATTCAGCTTATCCAGTGTAAATTGAAATTCATATGCGCTCGGTAATTTGGATCAAGATGTAGATCTTAGGAATAGCAGCCCTAATGATGAGGATTTCAAAATCGACGATGATTCAGACCGTAGAGTGGTCCATCAACACAAGGTAAATGATTAACATTGGCATTGGGCGACTTGGAAGAAGAATATTCGGAACTTTTAGCATCCTTGCGAATTCAGAAAAGATTACTTGGCACGAGAGAAAAATATATCTCACTTTCGATCATGGGAACCATAGGGCTACTTTTGGTCCTTTGTGTATTGCCGTGATACTGGTATTAGCATGATACCATTACCGCGGGTTTGTTTGTGTTGTTTGATTTGTGGTATTCATGGTGTTTGTCAAATACTATGGTCATTTACATGCACCAGGCCGATATTCTCCATACTTATTCCGTAGGTGCACACTTTTAGACTTTTTGTAAGAAATCGCTTACGCGGATGAGGTGGCGACGAGAAGCCTATAGATCAGTGGTCGGGAACCTTTTTCGACCGAAGATCCATAATGGCCCTTTACTTTCAATTGTAACTCCCAAAGAGCCATACATGTCAATCAACTGTTACGTCACAATTGGACATCTGTGTCGTATTGCTAGCGCACTAATATATGGGATTCGTAGTGTGCGCCATATTTTTTCTGCCCACATGTGAAGGTAGAGCCAAACGTGGTCCCTACAGCAATACTATACTCACCGTGTGATACATCAGTGACGTTAGATTAGTGGAGTCAGGTGAGGCAGTGCCTCGGATGTCGTCAGGGATGAGTGAAGGAAAATTGTGAAGCCTTCAATTGTTATTGTTATCTTCTATCGATGTTTTAGAATGACTCGATTTTGAACATTTTTATTTCAACGGAATTTTCAAATTTATTGTTCGAAAATAAAACGCGAAAGGAGGGGTAAGGGTCATATGAGGCACAGACGAGTAAAGCCTCACCTGTGACAGCACAACTTATCGTAAATAGCTTAGAAATTATAATTACTGATATTAATGATATGTAATTGTCGCGTTGATGATGATAATCAAGTATTGATCGACTTCTAAAATATACGGCGTGACGTAACGTAGCATTGTACACCTGCATTTTTACGGTGGTGCTAAAAAGCTACTCGCCCACCAAGAAAATGGATAATAGCTAAGGCGTTGTTTTTAATTTGAATTTGTAAATGTATTTCTTGGCGTAGATCAGGAAGACAATGTGTATTAGAAAACTGCATTGTCCTACAAGTGTCGCACCGTCTGCTACTCTCTTTTGTCAACCAAGGTATCGTGCAATCCCCGATTTCTAGGCGCGCGGTGGTGGGTAGATCGACTTCACGAGCGCTGTTAGCCGCCAGTGCGACAGAAAATTAAATTTGCGGATTTTGAAAAGAGGGCGGTACGAGCCCCTAACCCTAGATACCCCTCTCAGAGACATGGTCATGCTGCCACGAGAATATTTATTCTCGCCGCCATGAAAATTTACCAACAAGCTGCTGCAATATCGATAAATTAGTTAGCAAATTAAAAAATATCAAAAAGCCATATCTTATACCCATAAGAGCCATAATTGGCTCGCGAGCCATAGTTTCCCGACCACTGCTATAGATAAACCTCCAACACTTAGTTATAGGAATTCTGAAGTCGACCTCGGTCTGACTCGAACCCGCAACCCGTTGGTGTTGCAGCCACGAATTATACCACTGCGCTATCTCGCCAAACTTGGAGGAGTTAGTAATCCCGATTTACAGCTCAAGTGAATGACAAATCTCTATTGGTAGCTCACAAACGATCCTAAATTGTGGCATTCTACAGAATGGCAACGTCTTAGGTGCAGTAACATTCGCACACTCAGTTATTCTTCGTGAAAAATATAAAAACATTGAAAATAATACCGAAACATTGAATTGTTGCAATATTAAAAGCACTATTGGATCATATGTGTCTGGTTTGAAATATTGTGGTTTCTTGAAGGTTAGACAATAAGGATGCACATGTAACCCTGAAACCCCATATGTTTATGTCGGCCAGTAGACCTTCAAAAAAGTCATATTTCCTAAATAATTTCCTGGAAAACCTTGGCATAGTAAGCGATGGGTAAGGTAAAAGTATCCCACAATATCTGAAGATGATGGGGGCAAGATACCAGAGAAGCTTACAGGTTACATATGTTAGCTGACCATTGCTTGAGCATCAAACGAAACGACCCAAAGAAATTTGAGTTAATAGCGTAATTTTGGACCCTGAAACTCGCATTACATATGTCCTGCAGAAGCAATATCAGTTTAAATCAACCAAGTAAAGCAGTGCAACTGTTTATTTGGAGTCTATGGAATTACATTCGACTGCTTGTGGTTTCCGAATAGTTTTCAATCATAAACACAAAATAACAAAAGTAGTACTTTTATGTGGGGTATGAGACAATGTGGTTGAAGCCTAACCCAGAAACCTGACGTGATAGAGAAAAACGGAAGCGATTTCTGAATTCAACGCCCAGAAGTTAGTCGACATCAATTGTATGAGCAAAGTCAACAAAAATTGTGTTTACCGGTGTTATCGATCCGAGTAGGTGCATTGGTCAATAGAGTGCATTGTTTTAGCACTTTGTCGGAATTGGCTACTTTCAAAATTTTGTCATGTATCTTGGCGACGAACGCAAAATGACTAATAACACTCCAATAGGCGGCATATGCAATCTTTAAGGATATATTTAGTTACTGCTATTTTACGCGGTTTTTATGACGGTTGCACTTATAAAAATGATGCAAATTTCCTCAGAAACTATATTTCACTTCCTAAAATTCAAAGTCAAAGAAGCAACTACTTTTAGTATGGACGGGCGGTCTAACTAAGTGGCTTGAATAGTTTTTACTTTTGTCGAAATATGTTTTCAATATATCCTATGTCCTCATTAAGTGTACTTACTGCGGCGACTAGTTCATTCTAGAGTAATTCTGCGGAGCTGATGTCCCAGTCGAACCGAGCTTATTGCACTCGGTCGACCCGCGTTCCAGCTCGTTCCAGGCTGTTATTGATACCACAGTTCCTTAACGTGCCCTAGCTTTTATCAGCTGATTTAGGACACCAAGGTGACCCAACCAACCAATTTTGTGTCCACAAAATGAGTTAGCGTACAATTTAAACATCGTACACTGAGCTCTAGCGATCTCTTCGCCCGAATTATTCGAAATTTCATACCGGTGATGTTATATTTCTGGATACGATTAGTTGCTGGCGATTACCACGGACGACCACAGGCGAAAATATCAGGGTTGAATTCAATATCAATATACAATTTCATCATTTGTGGTAATTCTACACCATGCCGATATTCCTGAACTGCTTATAGACAACACGGTGCACTTTCGTCCCATGATTCGAACCTGGAACCAATTGGTGTTACCGCAACCGGACGTAATTACATTGGCTAAGTAATAATGTCTAAATTATAAGTAGAAGAAACCATTAACCATATACACCTGCAATCTAACAGCTTTGGTGTTGACCTCGACATTGGTAAAGCTTTCGAAAACTTTCTTGAGCTGTGCCAGGGGCTTTTGCCGTAGGACCAGGGTCTCCACGCGAAAAATTGAATTATTTTTGAGAAGAGGCGACACGCTTTTGAACAACTGTCCAAATTCATCCACCGTCATTTCCGGAACGGTAATATCACCCGCCTGTGAAGATATCAATATCGATATCAATGTCATTTCAAGAATAAATTCCGAAATTACGACACCTTATTCTTATCGAATACAATATGCAGCAATCCAAGCTGTAGATGGAGCTTACGCCAGGATATTCCTTGGATCAATCGATCCAAATCGACTATTTCACCGATGTTTTCAACAGTCAGATGTAAGTCATCTATCTGATAATAATTTATAGAAATGATTAATCCAGACTGTCGTCATTTCTGCACTGAACACGTTTGCAACCTGGGATATGTTCGATGTCAATTCCTGCAAGGACGATATCTCCCTTAGATTCAATGAGCAGCAACCTACTCTTGTCTTTTTCGGTTTTAATAGCGACTGAAGATCTTTTAAATTTTTAATTGTCTCTCTTTCAAGATTCACTACCTTATAATTCCATTCATTTGTAGGCTGCAATAGACATTAGGTGGAATTAGATCATTCTTACGCCATGTTTGATATTAACGAGAGCAAAGTTACATAATCACTGCTGTGCCGATGAAACGATAAAGATCCGATCTGAATTATGCGGGCGACGGATCTTTGAAACATGGATTTCACCATGTTCGAGTACCCCGCTCCTGCGCTGCTTCGCACATTCTGGTATGCTCCATATGTCCAGTATTCATCAGTAGTAAGAGACATACTATCCACCTTTCATTAGCATAATCATGAATATACAAACCGATATCCGTTAGTCTCGATGAGCACCCACCTTTTTCTCTCCGTTTTCGACGATGTATTGCGCCGTTAATATGTTGTCATCAATATGAAGTCTTTTGCATCCGAGCTCGATCATGAAAGGAACGATTTGGTCATATGCTGCGGTATTGTACTGTACTTCGGGACTACGTTGCATTCGGATGGTAGCTGGATATCTATGTTTATCCTGAACGTCAACATAGAATATTTTTGTACATCAAACATCAATCATGATGATAATCGACATATTCAGTGTGGCTCTATTGCAAATTATATACAAGCGTCAATCACCGAATCGGTTTCGAATTCAACACTGATGTTAAATTCTCTTGTTATGATTTCCTTCCAATCGCCGCTTTTAACCAGAGATACCAAAGCCGAAGATGCTGCGAACGTGCTACACGTCACGAGGCGGGCCGGGTCGCTCTGAAAGACAAGGTAACTTCGTGCTTCATCGATACGAGTGATGTAGGGTACCACTTGGACAACAGATATTTACAGGGTAAAAACTATATCGATTAACCTCTTAGTTTATGGTACTACTGCTCATAAAATACGCAAATGGCGACCCGTAAATATAAAGTTCAAACTGCTATTCCATATTTACCTAATACAGTGCATAAATCCTTCAATGCAGCGTCAGTTTCAGATTTGCGATTTGCGTATGAATCATTGTGCGACATCGATTGCTGTATCAGTTTGGCTACTATTATAAATTGCCATGTCAATCACTCAAGTGACATGATATATAGCTTGTCAAATATTTCGCGTGTAAATATAAAACACAACCGATAGAATACTAGGCCGAGATGAATGCCCGATGGGGGGAGATAGTGTGGTCGTGACATCCCGGGCGGCACGGTTTCGATTCCACGTCTGAGGTTATTTTGGGCTTCTCTTCTCAGCGTCGCTGTTCTTACGGTAATAATAAAGCCCGATGAATGAGCGCACTCTCAAGGACTGGGAATAGTAAGAATGGATCGCGAAATAGAGACTAGGCCGAGGGCGATGCCCATTTAAGCAACCACAACTGCAACCGCCACTGGCTGCTCGGCATCTTCCTATCTGCTCAGTAAATCGCATTGTGTCTTACCGCATTGTACATTAGGGGTATTCAAAAATGATATTTTTTTCTCAAATCATACTGGCTACTTGATAAAATTGTTAGGCTACCTAATTTAATCCTACACACCAAATTTTGTCCAATTCCAGCCAGTAGCCGCATTGCTACAAGAGAAGAAAGTTTCGATTTATTATATAAAATTATATATTAAAAAAATGAAAGTGGTACGTTGACTATAGGAACGATGATCACCAACTTTGGTTCAATTCCAACCAGTGGAAACGGAGTTATTGCCGTCAAAAAAATTTCGATTTGAATAAAATAGTATATTTACGGTGACTGATTCTTTAATTATGTATGATAGTTCTATATTTATTTTGTTATCGCCGACTTATAGCACGGCTCACTTCTAGGCTTTTGGTAAGACACCGCTTACGCAGACGAGGTGGCGATGTAATTGCATATCATTGTAATCAAGATTTCACACTTTTCAAAAAAGCTGTGTTATCATTATTTATTTTGACACGTTCGGGATATTTCGCCGGCTCGTGAACTAACAATATACCGGATAATAAAATTTCATATCAAAGCAAGTCTTCTGTGTGTTGAAATCGGACTGAAGCATTTATGACTAACATAAAATCGTGATACAATTGATAAGTTTCAAACTGCGGTCTCATGTATAATACCGTTGGTTGAACTGTGACGTCTCCGTAATTCAAAATGCCAACTTGAATGCTGTCTGTGTTCGTCATCAGCTCCTTTATTTCGTTTGGTACATGCATCTGCTCAGGGCAAGTCAATTCCTTGATCTGTCCATCGTACAATGGAAAAAAGGACAAGTATTGTGAGTAAAATTGAATATTAACGATCGGAAGTGTCCACTCCATTATTTGTACTGGTATAAAATATGTGTGGGATTTGTAACAAGTAGGCTACCAGTTCAGGGGCCGAACCCTTTTCGGAAAAATGTCACACACTAGCCATATATTTTGGATATATGCATACAACGTCGCCAATCAACTGGTCCGTCACAACTCAAGATTCATCACGTTACTGTGGCACGAAATAGATTTTCCCCACACGGGATTCGTCGCTCACGGCATATTTTCTGGGTAAAAATTGATGTGATGCTATGACACCACCACCCACACTAAAAGAATACTATTCATGGGACGGATAACTGAGCGACATTTACAGTAAATACAAGGACTTTGAAAATGAAAGGTTAGGGACGTCTAAACCTATTTATACGCCACAAGCTTGACTTCACGGGGACTTGTCTGATTCTAATCGAAATGTAAATTTACAAATATGCTGCAGCAATATTGATGAATAAGATGCCAATAAAGAGCAAAATCGTGAAGTATGAGTTGCAGTAGTAATAAAAAGGAGCGATATTTCAGTACTCTGATAAAGTAGAAGCACTTCGTATCTGATATTCCCTGGTGGTCTGCTCCTTCATCTGACCGAAGTTCCGCCAACATGACAACAAATTTACCTTTAATTTACATTTATTGGCGTCGTCTGGCAACTTTACTATTTTCTCAAGGAGCGCTCTAGTGCCTTGTTTCCCTAGATTTTCCATGTTTACACGTTGCACTTGTACATCCGTGCCTCCTCTTGTGAAATGGAAAAGGTCGTTTATGATGCCGATGGTAGATTCTCTCAACTCCTCGACCTCCAGACGATTGCTCTACAATATAAACACATGAGTTCGAACACAACATGCAGTGTCACCGGCAATCTTCGAAAGGGGGATTTTGTCCAAAATTTTATTGCATTTGCTGTTAACCTGTAATGAATCGGGAATACTGCAGGCTTAGGCTAATCTGCAATCGTTCGCGAGTCCCAAATTTTGATCGAGTCCCAAAAACAAATATATATATAGCTATCGTATACGTAAAATTCGGTCATGTATCTCCTACCTCCGGATTTGGTTCTTAGTGCCCTGAAGGGGTCCACCGAGTAACGTTTATGAACTCCAATATATTTATTCAAAAAAGCTAAACAAGGTTTCGGTATGGATAAGTAGGAACGATTTACGAACAGCTGCTCATGCATGATATCATACCAGTCAATTCTCCAAACAAGTTATTCACTCTAAAATGCAATCGAGTCAGGCATACACGCGGCGTCCAGTCTGATATATAAATAACTTTTCCACGCTCACCGGTTGCAGCCCCGCTCAAGGTAATTAAAATTACCGCATACCTTGTATGATATTCATCACATAGATGCAGTCTGCTATATGCAGGCCGTGTTATTTTGACGTAGGCCTATGCCACAAATAATAAAAATACCCTGTTTTGGAATATTTCAGATTTTATTTTTGGCAATTTTTGGCATCTACATGAATTCATATTTATAGATTATGACTAACCATGTGAAGCGCTTCAGTTTGTGGTTATTGTGAAATGGAAGTCCAAAAACATGCAGTATCCACATTGTACCACCAAACAGCAAGATTCAAAACCCAATTGAATACGAAGTTAGAGACCAAATTTACCCGATACAAATCGAATGCTTCTGCAATATCCATTCTCGTTGGTCGATTCACTACGCGTGTAACATTATTGGCATTCACACTGGTCGGAATTCAAAAGGGATTCTGACACGTTGGGTCGCAGCCTTCGCTACCCAATCAGTAGTTAGAAGTCATGGGGGACTTTAATAATCAACATGTTATGAATATTTATCCACCGGCAATAAAAAACTAGGAATGGTCAGAATGTATTTATGTAGGTATGGTATGTGTATATCGGGAGGCTTTTTGCACCATGTGCGTTCATTGATGAAACTATGTCCCTATTGGAGACCGTGACACAATCTATTAATGATTGAACAATGCACATGCAGACAGTTTTCAATTGCAAGGGGAATGGATTTAGGCAATGTAGGCTCTATTGAGATAAATGCAGCCTGGATCACGCGTGGCATCGCCATGATCTAACAAGATGTATGGGCATTGACCACGAGTAAATCCTTACTAATTGCGGTAAATTTAAAATTTAGGGCCCTCCATCCAAGATTCCGAAATATGCTGATCACTACTTTTTCGTGTAGTGGTCATCTGTACCTCCTAATCAAAGTCTTCGCGCACTCACCCACTCACTGCGCGGCTCCTTGCACAACAGGTCGCAACGACTAAAGAAAGGTCGGCACTACGTATGTTTTATTCGCAGCTCAAATTTTCTGTTCGCAGAGACTGTGTCAGCACTGCGCAATTAAGCAAGTGCGCAGCTTAGAGGGGAACACTGTTCCTAGTCGCTTGACATCATCTATTTCCTAATCGCTGGATTGATGAATCAACAAATTTTTATTTTGGGCAGTTTCGACATATAGTTCCTGGAGTGCCAAAAATAACACGGCCTTGCTATAGGGAAGAAGCTCCATTTTCCGCACTATCATAGCTAAGCAGTACGTGTCATATATCAATTCGCCCAGAAGCGAACAGACCATAGGACGCGATCCTCGTCTTAGTTTGTGAGAAGATCGAATATTAGGTTTGATATTACCTTAATTCGTGGTATGTCCGTCTTAAAATCGAGCCGTATACAAAGTTGATCGGTATCAAACTACTACTTCTACGTTTCAGAGACTTCAAGTAGGCATTATCTTTTTGAACCACCTAGTCAAGTGGTGATGTTTTGATCATACCTCGCAGTCTATTTGACGGTTAATGAGGCAAAACTACTTGCGTTCGCACTTTGACTTTCGTAAATCATATCGTAGTTTTGAGATTGGTATGTATCATTTTGTGAGTGAAATCCTATATTAACGGAGGGAAATAGCCCCCTATCACGACCTCATGGAATATTGGATTTGTTAACAAAGGAAATTACTATTCATAATCAGTCATTTAGTGTTATGGCGAAGGCAAGCTACATCTTACAGTCTCGTAAAACCATCGAGTTAACAACTAAAAGTACAACCAACGACTTACAACTTCTGTTTGAAAAACTTAAAAGCTCTCCAGCGCAATAACTATATTTAGCTAATATTCCGTTACTTACCGCAACGTCGTACTTCATTTTGGAATCCAACAGCTCGACGGTTCCAATTTCAAATTTAATTGCCCCTGCTTCTTCCGAGTGAGAGCACGTAGCAAGCAGGCTCGACAGTCTTTCAGCATCTTCGCGCATATCGCCCGCAATTTTCAAGGTTGCTATCTGAAGGAGTAAACAGCGAACACCGCTTATATCGACAGTATTACCAGTTAGATTGGACGAAAGTTATGTTTCACAAAGAGGTAGATGGAGCAAATGTCCCCTCTAAGCTGCGCACGTGCGCGAATGCCTAGTGGAGACGCGGTATCGGCGCACAGAAAGTCTAAGTTGCGCACAAACAATCCCAAGTGATGACCTTTTTATAGTCGTTACGCACTGTTGGTCAAGGGTCCGCGCATTGATTTTTGTGAGTGTGCGCAGTCTCGGCAAAAATTCGAGGGAACATTGGATAGAACAATAGATAACCAATGGCATATAGCGAAAATATCGACTAGCATGCAAGTGTTCGTTTTGGTATCTACTAAAGAAGATATGACGCAGTGCAGGTCGTACAGGCATCTGATAAGTAACTTCACATATATCACTTTAATATATTGGACGAAATCAACTCGAATTTTAAAATATATTCCCATCATCGCAAGCATAAGATATTTGTTAATATATATCACACCATTTATACATCCAGATATAGATGTGAGAGGTATTTAATATTTGATAATCTCGTTATCTTCTCAATCTCCCCTGATCAGCATATTAATGAAACATAAAAAATGGGAGGTCCCGTAAATTCACAGCGAAATACTATACCACTCATTCATTTCATGTGTCGAGATGGAAAGATATTATATGCAATATGGAGGTGCGGAGGGGAACTTATGAGGATAAGTATAAGCCTCAAATGCAACACAAAATGAGGAACTTTTATTATTCACTGGTTCACTGGGCGATAATTGTGATGATACATAATTCGATTCTACCTCCACTACATCCACGTAAGCTGTGTCTTATGAAAAAACGAGAAGTGAACCATGCAATAAGACGGCAGTTACGGAAAAAATGAAGAATATCGTCTAGGTGTAAATGACCATAGTAGTCGACAAACACCATGAATACAACAATAAAAAAATCGATTCTACAAGTCAAGATCACCTCCGATTTACCGCTAGAAGTCTGCGCATCCCCGACGTACTTTTCAATTTTAATTTTTATTTATAGGCTACCGTTGGTTGTATGCCAAGTTATTAAATACAGATTTCTGCAGGTTTCCGATGGCCAGCAGTCGTATGAAAAGTTACTGGTAACAGTCAGAGTTAGAATTACCATATGACCTCTTTTTGGAGTATTTAGCCACTTCAGACTTTTTTCAAAGTGTCATCGGAGGACGCCCAAATGTCCTCTTTTTGAGAATTTTGTATAAATTTACGGTAAAATTCCAGTGAGATGTAGTAAATCAGCCTTGAAGGAACTCTACGGTTGCTATTTCGGGAGGTGAGCTGGAAAT